>AWWV01013448.1:0-47306 GCA_001974805.1 Corchorus capsularis | reverse complement strand
AAATTTTTTGGGTAATTTATCCTCTTTTTTTTATTAAGAAAAACAAATAAAAGGGGAAAAAGTGAAAAACGGTAAGTTGATGATTGATCCCTTTTTTTTCCTTGAAAAAAAAATCTACTTTAAATTACTACTTAAATCCAGTCCAATATATGATTTAAAATTCATCAAATTGATGATCTAAAATATCATCAAATTATTCAAAAAAAAAATATCATCAAATTGAATGTGGATGTCGAGCAAGTTGAGTTTGTTTGCATAATGTAATCCTTTAGGGGGCGTTTGGTTGGGGGTGATCTTTGATCACCTGTGGTGATCTTGGCAGGTGATCTCATATCACCCTGTTTGGTTACACTTTTTGGTTTGGTGTGGTAATCCGGATTACCCCCTGATCACCCCTCTAAGGGTGATCTGGATTACCACCATAAACCCATGTAATCTTTGATCACCGGTGATCTTGCATCACTGGTGATCTTAGATCACTAGTGATCTGGAGGGTGATCCTAACCAAACGCCCCCTTATTGTTTTTAAACATTTTGGCAATTTGTGAGAATAAAGATATGTATAATGTAGCCATTAGAGAGCTTTCTTCTAATGGCATTCAACATGATTGGATCATTGGCCTCTAATTAATCGGGATTCAATTAGTAAAAAATAAATAAATAAAATGTTTACATCGATTTCATTGATTCATAAATAAATCATAGCTCACAATTTCTTCATTGTTCTTTTCAATAGTCTTCTCTAATCTTTAGATTCCTTTTGTCATAACTGTATTGAACAGAGTCCTATTTGTTCTTCTACCGTGAACAAAAACAAAGGAATTGGTTCCGGAAGCAAAATTAAAGAAAATGTTTGTTCTTCCTACACCACATCAGAACACACCATCTTAAGCAGCTGTTTCTGGATAGTTTGCTCTTTTCTTTCTGAATTGTTATCCAGGTGTGTTATAATTATGAAATTAATCAATCCGAGGAGTAAATTACCAACAAAACGACAATGGGAAGCAGGCAGTTTTGAGTTTTGCCCATTCATGGAGCTTTGTTGTTGTACGAGAGACATAAATTAATCAAGCTAACAGAAAAAATCCAAAATGCTGCATAGATCATTAAACCAAACTCCACAATAGACTGCAAAGCACTGCCATGGCTGAGAAAGGAGAATGTCAGTCACACAAAGGAATCCTGCTCAGGTCATATGAGATTCAAACCAATTAAAGATCTGTTCAGATTGCAAGCTAGTCATTTCATGGTATGCAAACGCAAGATTTAGCTCCTCCTCTACAGGATGCTCCAAGTCCTTCTTCAGCAGAGTAATTTTGCTTTCCTGGAGAGCTTTTCTCCAACTTGTGGCGCGCCCATCCCGTTTCATATACCCATCCTCACCTATAAAGCCTTTCTCCTTGAATAAATTGAACAATCTAGCAGAAACAGTCTGATTAAGACCCGGGATTCTATCAGATAAAAATGTCGGTGATAGAGGCAACTCCATGCATTCAATCTCTGAAACCTCAACCCCTTTGTTTTTCAAAACTTGCATAAATTCAGTTATCTTTTGGCGCCTACTTACATCTTTTGGCATGTGCACAAAAAGGGTTGGTGGGTAGCCCTCTATGATGTCCATTTGATCAAAAAGTCCTTCAATAATCATAAGTGTAATACTACTAAACTTCAAATCATTAGCCAATGCAGATACAAAATACCCACCAGAAGAGGCCCCCAAGGCAACAAGGGGAAGCTTTTCAAGCTTCTGTCTCTTAACCCACCATCTTATAATATCTTCAACAATCAATTTTTCCTTGTCAAACGTCCAGCATTCCCCTGCACTCGATACAGTCAAGACAGCATATTTCCGAGCAAGAGCATGAAGAGTAATGAACCTTTCCTCTGGCAAACCAACACATTTAGGGCATTTGGAAGACCTATCCCAAAAGTTAGCAGCT
Organism: Corchorus capsularis; assembly: GCA_001974805.1. NCBI lineage: Eukaryota > Viridiplantae > Streptophyta > Magnoliopsida > Malvales > Malvaceae > Corchorus > Corchorus capsularis. The sequence continues at coordinate 45,366 of AWWV01013448.1, read as the reverse complement.
CTACCAGTACATCCATGAGCCAGAAAGATTACGGCCTTAGGCGAATCGGGTATTTGCCATATCAAATCTGTACCATTCCTAAACTCCCTTTCTGGATTAAATTGCACCAGTGACTCAAACCTATTCCATTTCTGATTCTCCAGTACATTTACCGGTATTGGGTTTTCATCACTTTTGTGGAAAAGCAACACCAATGCTACTATGATTGAAACTACAAGCATAATTTGCACCATTACCGGGCACTTTTGAAGTGCAAGCCATGCCGTTAACCTTGTTCCACGATTCAGCATTACTGTTTTAAACAGAGAAATAATAACAACGTTGTAAAATTCCAAAGCTAATAAAAGTTACAAAGAAACCCTAAATGTAACTATAATAATTCACAAGTTCAGAGTCCAGCAATTGAGTGTAAGATTAGTTTTAAGTCTCAAGGTTTGTTATAGTAAATCTGAGATGTTGTAGACATTATGATATCTTATTTGGAGAAACGTAAACACAAATACTTCAGAGTTCAGAGAGCGAATGAAAGAATCAAATTTCAGAATTCAAAGAAGGGGAAAAACGTAAATACCTGGAAAAAAATTTTGTGGATGAAGATCTTGTCTTCTGGTTTTCAAATTACAAGAGAACTCTGCTTCTGCTTCTTGTTCTTGGTTCTTGCAGGTTGCAGCTTTAGAAGGTGTTAAGTACTCAAGTTAAAATGGAGTATATAAAATTAAATTTTTACCCATTTTTTTCATTAGAAAAAAGGGGAAAAAAAGGTTAGATTCCTTTTAATTTTAGGCTGATCTAATTTTGGGCAAGTGATGATTCAGATAAAGTTTATAAAAATCAAATTATAAGTACTACTTGAAACCAATATGATTTAAAAATTATCAAATTGTTGATCTCAAGGAATTTATATAGAAAAAAAAAATCAAATTGAAAGTGGATCTGAAACAAGTTGACATTGTTTGCATAATGTAATCTTTTTTTAGCTTACATTTTGGCAATTTGCAATGTAAATTACTAGAATGAAGGCAATTTGGATATTTTTCTGATCTCCTTTTTGGGTTTTTCTTTCTGGATTGCTATTCAGATGTGTATGAAATCAATCAATCAATCCATGGAGTAAATTACCAACAAAACGACAATCGGTTACAGGCAGTTTTGCCCATTCATGGAGCTTAGTTGTTGTACTATGAAACATTGAAGATGATTGATTAATCGAATCAAAATCCTCTGCCCCCATTTTTATACCAACATGTCGGCGACATTGAATCTCAAGGATGCCAAACTATGTGAAGGCTATGGTATCTTATTACAGAATCTGTCTTTTTTGTTGAGTTGAGAGTTGAGACTAAAACATTTCCTTAGCTTTGCTTATCTGCTATCCATGCACTGATTTCTTCATCTTATGGCATTTCATTGAAACTTAGATAGAAACTGAAAATCATGTAAAAAAAAACCAAAAGTATGCAAATCTGATAGGTTTTACAGGGGATTTCTCATTTCTGCTTTCTTGGTCACATTCTGTTAACAGGTCTTATATATATATGATTTTGATTGAAAAAATTGTTAAGTGGTGATGAGTGAATCTTCAAGCCAGAGTGCCAGACCAACCCATAAAGGAAAAAACAGAGCAGTGAAGCTAATGAACCAAAGTAAATAAACATCCAATTCCAAACCCCATTTTCATTTTTTTCAATCAACTTGAACTCAATGTGCTTATTTTTTTTCTTATAAAGTCTACAAATTTCCAATCCAGACAAAGTTTATATACAATAGTCATAAACTACCCTAACAGGACATAAACAGAGCACCAAAATGAAAAACAGAGTTCAACCTCAGTTCAGTCAGCATTCTTTGTACAAGTTAAAACATTCCCCAAAAAAAAACAACAAAATTTAGTTAGATTCTGCCTGTACCCAACAGCAGTTTCAGATCAAGCTTCAGGAAAATGACAAAAGTAGATCTGGCAACAGAAATTCCTTGCAACCTCTCAAGTCTCACCTTAACAAAAATGGCAACCCCTGCAGCTTTGCTGGAGAAAATTAACCAGACCCAGACCAGCAGTTCCCTTTGAACATTGAATCTAATAAACCAAAAAACATCATCAAATCAAACTTTCACATAAACAAACAGTAAAGAAAATATTAACTTACTGTAATGTAAGAAAATCATAATAATATACAGATTCTACTGTTCTATATATAGTAGTAGTACTAATGAGTAATGACTTTAATTCAGATCGTCCGTGCGCGATACACACTCTGCAAAAACTTTTACTTGAAACTTTTGCTTATAGTAATAAACAAAATAAATGCAGTGCGTGTCGCGCATGGACGATCAAACTTAACAGTCATTTAGGGTTTTCATAATTCATACATTCTTCAAACCTTTTGCTCCATAACCACCTTTATATACAGAGAGCCATTTGTTTCACATTCATTTGATAGCTGTATGACTTTTAAACGTGCATTTCTTTTGGATTCGACATCAATGGCCAATTTACTGTAACATCTTAAAATAGTGCTATAATATATATTTTTCTTGACAACTGACTCTTCAGAAATTTTGGTCCCCAATGTTTTTTTAGTGTTCTCTCATCTCATGCATTAAAGTGTGATGACTGAGGAATCACCAGCAAGTGATGTAAATTGAATTGGGGAGATTTGGGGTTTTTCTTATTTGTTCTACTTTTAGTTGATAGAGTTGATCAAACCATATGATAAATGTGTGTGTATTTTGTTTCAGTATCGTCTGTTAAGTAATCATTAAACTTTGAGTTTAAATTCTATTAGGATCATCCTAAAAATGGGTGATTTTAGGATTCCATTAGAATAGTGTCACCTAATCAAATTTGAATCATCATTAAATTCTAATTTACACCCTGCCACACCTGATTAAATATTTATTAATTACTTTAAGCTAATCTTAATCCCAATTATCTCATCTTTTTATTCTTCTTTTTTTTTTACCACTTCTTCATCTCATCTTTTTTCTTCTTCTTCTTCTTTTTTTTTTCCGCTTCTTCTTCATCTCATCCTTTTCTTTTTCTTCTTCTTTTTTCCGCTTCTTCTTCATCATAATCCTAAAAAAATCTCTCTCTCTCTCTTCTTCTATGTCTTTCAAACCTCGAAAATTTCCATGGACTTTTGGCTACTTCATCTCCATTATAAGCGGCAACATCTTCCTTGCCACTAAACATGTTGAACTCGTTTGGATATGGTGAATTTGAAGGTAACAATGCTAATAATGGGTTGTTGGGATTAATGGCGAATTATCAGATTGATAAGTTCCTTCTAATTTGAATGTGCAGAACAGTGAAATTTCTCCAACAAAAGATAAATTAAGAAACAATTTACTAAATTTTACTTGGAAAATAGGGAGATGTAGAGATTTATCTAGGAAACAAAAGAGTATTCCTAATCCGCATCTCCTAATCTTCTTGATTGTTTTTCTAGGGTTAAATTTCTTTTTTGGACTAATTCGTAAGTTAAATTTCTAACTTTTTTGTGTTTGTTAATTTTAATTTTTAACTAAGGTTAAGATTAGGTTAAGGTAATTAATAAAAATTTAATTAGGTGTGGTAGGATGTAAATTAGGATTTGATAATGATTTAAATTTGATTAAATGGCACCATCCTAATAGAATCCTAAAAAGACCCCTTTTTAGGATCATCCTAATAGAATTTAAACCCTTAAACTTTTTCTTTCTTTTTTGGCACCAAAACTTTTTCTTTCTAATAACAGAAAATTGTAGTCATCTATCAATACAGCACGTGATTTATCCATCTTGAATAGTTCATTGCCGCTAATATTACATAAATAAATACATATTTATCCGTCTTAACCCAAATGTTCAATATTCCTAATTTTTTTTTTGAGGAAACTAAATATCGTATTATTTCGTAGTTTCCTTTTGAAAAAATAGAGAAATATTAATCATTACTAATTTTTTTTTTTGACAAGAACTAATTTATATTTAAGATACATACGTGAATTAAGACTTGATCAGAACCTAAAATTTAGTCTAAATAGTTTCGCTCGTCTTCTTTAAGGGATGCATTTTCCCTTGATCTGATATTCGAATCTTAACTTCCGTATGTATTACAAACAAACATGCCATTTTTCGTAGATTTGAGGTTCGAATCTAAACTTCGTATGTATTAAAAAAGACAGATTTTTTGTATTTCATTATTAGGGATTGTTATTGGTCTGCATTTTCCAGCTACTTGAAAGTGTTATAGAAATTGACTCTCCCATCACCACATTCACATGGGGAAAGCGAGGCTTATAATTGTAGCTTGTGTAATGTTGTAAGTTGTAAGTTGTAACCTCTCCAAGGATAAAAAAAGGTTTTAAAAAAGGGGTATGAACCAAAACTTTTTTTTCTTCTTTTCTTACAAAGGTGAGATCAGCTTTGCCATTCCAAAACTCTTGATTAGTCATTTTGGGATAGAGACATCTGCCATTTTCACAATATATTAAATAAGAAAATCATGCTTCTTTTCATATGGAGGGTGAAAGAATTGATTCTTTTTTTTCTAGAAATTTAAGTTTTATATCAAATCAAAGATATTTTTTATTTTCTACCTAGTAGTAAATTTCAAATCATCTTTCCTTTTGAGTCAAAAATCGAACCCTTTTAAAAAAAAAAAAAGCGAAATCATTGAATTAGGGTAAGACTTTTTTTTACCCCATCCGGTATTCAGGGTTTTGCCCTGATTAATCCGGATCCGACCTGCGTCGTGTACCTGGTTATAGTTTAAATTGGAACAAGTCGCTTACCACTTAATCCAATCCCTTATTGGTACTAGGACAAGACTTTTAATTTGTTTATTTATGTAACTTTCTAAATGTCATGTATAGTTATCACTTCATAATAGAAATGAGTAATTGGGATTGATCACACCTTGCCATGGATTGCTATTTTTGTTTTTGTTATTTCTTTTTGTTCTGTCGACTGTTTTTGTTTTGGTTGGATTTATGTTTGTTGGCAGTGCTATGCTTAGAGTCACTGTGTTTTGGACTTTTTTTTTTCTTGTCTTTTAAGCGCTTCATGTTAATAAAATTTCGCTTTTGCCTTTCAATTAAAAAAAATAGATAAGAAAAAAAAAACTTGTTATGCTACATTGAAGTTAGCAAAGTTCTCACTATGACGTTGAAATTTTATTTTTAAGGAAAAGAATCAAAATAAACAAATTAATAGAGTTTATCGTGGTTTAAGTATAGAGTATTGGCCTCTCCTCTAGTTTTTCCAATTCTCGATTTTTGTTTTCTCTCTTACTTTTTGACTATTTTGTTAAAGGCAAAGATGAGTCTGATTTTATATTTTTTGTTTTGCTTTGTTTGTTTTGGATAAAATCCCCATATTTACAGATGGGTTCAGTTTTAGTATTTTTGAGTCCATAATACTCCCTCTGTTCCGAATTGAATGGTCACATTAGATTTTTTAGGTCAAATAAAGTCATTTTTACCATTAATTATTACAAAAATATAATTTTTAAATTTTTTTAAAATGAACATTGAAAAATTTAAAACTTAAATTTTTCAAAATTTTAATTTTATATAAATTTTTCATAATTAATGGTCAAAAACGAAATCATTTGACCAAAAAAAAGCAAATGTGGCCATTCAATTCGGGACGGAGGGAGTAATAAGTTTTTAGTTTGTTTGTTGAGTATGATATGTTTGTCTAGTTGTTTAATCCAGTTTGCACTAGATTGGAGATCACATGTTTTGACTAAATGGTTTTGCTTTATAATTTATGGGTGGGTGAAATAGATTTTCGAATCAGTCTGTTGAATTTTTTTTTTGTTTGGAAGACCACCCAGAAGCAAAAATGAGGAGGTGATGGTGAGAGACCTATAAAGAAGGTTCGATTAAGAGTACTCTTGATCAAAAGGATATCTCACCCAGTTATGAAGCAAGATCCACACTATAACAAAAACCATTTTTAGAGGCCAATAATTAGAGACAATTAACACTTTTGTCTCTATTATTAGACTCTTAGTGTCAAATATGGCAAGAGTCACTCATTTTATTAACATGTGCCTCTAATAAATCAAAATTTTCAAAGGCAATTTTAAGAAAAGACTCTATGTCACATAGTAATTGTTGCTAAATGAAAACTATTAGAGATAGATATTATCTGTTTCTATATTTAATATTAACTAGTATTTACGTCCACCTGCGTTGCACGTGACCCACTATGTCTAAATTAAACGAAAATTAAAATAATACAAGTCATATTAGCCCGCTGGCGCTACGGGCATTCTTTATTTTAGAGTGGTGCTTGATTAACTGATTGAATAAGGATATTAATATAATCAATTATATAAGGTCCACAGACATTCTTTTGTTCTAGAGTGGTGCTTGATTAATTGATTGAATCATATAAGGTTGCAGTAAAAGTGCAATTTAAACGGATTAGTTTTAATGTTGTGTCTTGCTATTGGCATAAATCTTTGTAAGCTAACTTTTTAGACATACAAAATTAAGAAGGTCAAAGAACATGCTTTTATTTGTAAGTAATAGGAAGTGCAAAGAGTTAATATAATATGCTATTAATTGGCTAATAATAGACACATTGAAGAAAGGGTATTGGTTTAATTTAGAAGGGGAAAAACATTAAACAGTACATGGTGAAGTGATGGGGAAGGAGAAGAAAGAGGAAAGAGATGTGAATGTGAAAACAAAGGGGAGTGATGAATTGTTTGATTTTTGGCAAACCTGAAGATTAATCAGCACCGAGGAGTTGAAAGGAAGCAACAACTGAGTTGGTTAGAGGAAAAAAGATAACATGGGGAGAAACATTAATTAAAAACAATTAAGGAAGGGAAATGAGTAATTACAAAAAAGGGTAGCAGGAAAAGGAAAGGGGGAAACTTATAGAGGGGCTTTTTAGTCATCCGAAAAATGAGAAAAGACCAAAAAAAAGCCAAAAGGTGGCATCACATATTAATCCTCAATTTGGCCTTTTAGTAATTTCCCTGGGTATTAAAAATAATATATAGTACAAGTTGATTGGTCCGCGCTGGCGCTACGGACGTTCTTTTTTTAGAATCGTTATTTATCACTATGCATATATTAAAAGATTTTCGCCGTAAATTTAAAATGGAGACAGTGTTTTGATATGTTTATTGGGATTGTTCTATTTCCTTTTTTAAGGTATAGATTTTTCAAAAAAATGATCGATGAGAAAAAAAAAAAAGTTAATAAGTGTAACACTTGTGGAATTGACAAATGAGAGGATGCAATTAACTAAATCTGATTCAAGAAATCTTGTAATTACCAAAAGGTAAGGGGAAAGAAGGAAATAAAAGAATATGACATGCGACTTTTTGAGTCATTTGTCAATTGAGAAATGACCAAAAAGTTTAGTTATTTAATCCCTTCAAGAATCAAAAGTTAGGATATTTAAGTAATCTGCCAAGTAGGTAAAGACGAAAAAGATTAGTGCTCTAACTCATCATCAATCCTTGATGGGGATCTTTCTACTACTCTATTCAAGTCATTAAGAAATGACCAAAAAGATTACTTATTTAATCCTGTCAAGAATCAAAAGTTAGGACGTTTAAGTAATCTGCCAAGTAGGAAAAAATGAAAAAAATAAGTTCTCTAACTCTTAAAGCAAGTTTTGGTAGGGATCTTTTAGTAATTCCACTACTGTATTAAAGTTTAGGACATTTAAGTAATCTGCCAGGTAGGTAAAGACGAAAAAGATTACTTCTCCAGCTCATCATTAGTCCGAGGTAGGGATCTTTTAGTAATTCCACCCAGCTTATCATTAATTCGGGGTGGGGATTTTTTAGCAATTCCACTACTCTATTAAAGTCAATTGAGAAATGACCAAAAAGTCTAGTTATTTAATCACCTTAAGAATCAAAAGTTAGGCCATTTAAGTAATCGGCCAAGTGGGAAAAGACGAAAAAAATTAGTTCTCTCGCTCCTCATTAATCTGGGGTAGGGATCTTTTAATAATTTCCATATATTTATTCAAATAATATATAGTATATATATAATTGAAATTAATTACTATAAGTCAAAGGAAATAATTGTGTGCTACTCTTCTTTTTATTTTGAATAATATTGCTAAATAAGAGTGTAGGATAAGAGATCAAAAAGTGTGGGTGAGGAGAGATTATTACATTTCGGTCCCACCATGTCATCCATGGTTCCGACCAATAAAATTGTGACAATTCAGATTTTTTCCTACAATTACTAAAACCCTACCAAATTAATGTCTTAAATTTAGTGACTTATCTTATAAATCTCATTTAGTGAAACTTGGAGATAAATCCAATGCTAAATTTGTGCCTAAATTTTAGGAATAATTGTGACTTGTCACAATTTCAGAACTGGTCCATCTAATAATTTCTTGTGGGTGGACTATTTTCCTTCTTATATTTGTAATCCTTCACCTTCATAAATGAAATTATAGCCTCGGCTTTGAACTCAAAAAAAAAAAACTTAAAATTCTTGTTACACTTCAATACATTAAACTACCTTTTAACTTAACTTGTTCTTAAAACAAAATTAATAATTAGTCAACTTATTTTAACTTTTAAACTTCAAAGTAACGTTCATAATACTTGTCTTGGTTTATATTATAATTAGTTTGGGTCCAGAACTATCAAAAAGCCTCCAATTTTTAAAAATTAAAATGGTAAAAATAAAATATTTATAAAATTATTGAATTTAATTAAATAAACATATAGTTTTTAGTAGAATAAAACTATAACGGTTTAAACAATTTCATTTAAGAAATATATTTAAAAAATTCAATATATCTTAGTTTTCTAATTAAAATAATAAAATGATAAAAGTAAAATAGTTATAAAGATATTAGATTAATTAAATAAAAATTAAACAAATATGGAATTTGTAGTAATAAAACTGTAAAAGTTTAAATAATATCATTTAAGAAATATATTAAAAATTCTAATATATCTAAATTTTTTAATTAAAATAGTAAAATGGTAAAAATAAAATAGTAATAAAGATATTAGATTTAATAATTAAATAAAAGTAGAGTTTTCAGTTGAGTAAAACTAAAAAAGTTTAAACAGTGGCATTTAAGAAATATATCCAAAAAATAAGGGTATAATGGTTGATTCAAAAGTTTTAGAAAACTCGTACTTTTATATATAGTACTAGTTTTACCTTTCACGTGCCTTGCATGTGGCCAAACACGTTTAAAGTAAAAAGTTATAAAGGTAATAATTGAAATTAATTATGATTCAAAGCATCTAATTTTTGTAATCTAACATAATTAAATTGCTGGAAAAAAAATATAATTTCTTTTGAAAGAATGCAATATTCAAATCTCATTACAATCAAATAATTCCTTGTATGCCCAAACATCCAATGAGAAATGACCAAATAAACAAATTATAATAAACATAACATAGCCAGCATAAAGTTGCACAAAACCCACACGCATTGAATTATCACCTGATCTAATATGAAAAAAGTATCAAATTATCATCTTTTGTTGGTTCTTCTCCATCACCAACTCGAAGGAGAAATTTTCCAAACTCTCGGTCTCCTCCTGCTCTCATGTTCTTTTTCAATCTTAGTATCTCCATTTTTGGCCAAGGGTATGATCTGATCGAACTTTGATTGACTGTTTCTTCTTTTGTTGCTCGAGACACAACTCGCCATTGGAGCCCTTTTATGAAATCTCCTCCAAAAATCAACAATCTTTCCTCAGAATGGTTCTATGTTACTCGTCATATCTTGAAGTGTTTTGTCCAAATATCAATTGCAAACTTTCTCGCCATTGGTGTTTCATTAAATATTATTAGTCTTGCTCTTCTTAATAGTTCAACCTTAGCACTCTGTTTAGAAGTCCTACATATACTCATTTCTGTCGGACTTAATGGAATGTCAAATCTCAAGTGTATTGTTCTTCCTCTCGACATAATCGTTGCTGCTACTTCGGATGTTGCTGTAGTTAATGCAATCAAACCTCTCGACATGTGATGATATTTGAAGTTATATTAATTAGATAAATAATTTTTTAAAAAATATGCGATATTGATGTTGTTAATTATATGTTTAAATGATATGTGATTATTACTTTAAATTGGACAATATTGCATGATATAAAAATGTTTTGCCTATTCCTCCTGACCCGTCAAAAAAAAAAAAAAACCTCTCGATTTCTTGATTCAACTTGATCTAAGATAGTGTGGAATGCAATCTTTTGGTCTGCATTTAACTTATTTGCAGCTTCTAGATCTTTCCATGGAGTTTCAATGCTCAATTCATCTGCAATTTCCTTATGTGTTGAATTCCTGATGTGCAAATTTTGAGAATCTATCTCTAGCAAATCAAACTTCTTAATGCCTTTTCACATGCTTTCAAGATAATAGGCAATAGTCTGTAATGTGCAAGCAATTTTTGTATGGACTGAGTTTCCATGTATGCATTCTCTTATAATCCTCAGACATTGCATCGTAATAGTCATTCCCTAGTTTCTTCACATCTGACGGTTCACAATGCACTAATAAGTCGCGAATAGCCTTCTTAGTTCATTAGGCAATTGAAACGCTACTCCTTCCATCATGTACTCTGATATACTATGAATTATTTCAAAATTTATTTATTTTGTGAGCAATTGGGCTTTAACACAGTGATCAAATCAATTATTTTGTCTCATTTCGGCCAAGTAGGCCCATTAAGCCCGTTTGAGTCCATGAAGCCCAAATTGTCAAGCCAAATGTCTTGAAGCATAAATCTGATATTCTTAGACCCAATTCCTTAATATGGAAGCCCAAAGAAGGAGTCAAAGTCTAATCAGTAATTATGATGCAGTAATGATTCAGCTCTGATGCAGCATTGTTAAATCCTATTCAAAGGAGGATTTCACAAGAGCAGTTTTAGAAGAAAATTCATAACTTCTGATCCAGAGTTCGGAAAAATGCAAATGAGGTACCGTTGGAAAGAGGATTCCATGATCTGCAACTTTTATGTTTACCTTGGGACCTAATTCTACCATTCTAATGGACGATTTTGCCCTTGAAATTTCTGAACATAATTGATCTTCTCCTAAACCGAGTTGGAGAATGTTTTGGACGAAAATTCAGATGTTAAAGATGATGTGGAGCATTCCTATTGGCCACGTTGGTTCCTTATTTATGAGGATAATCTAAATTTTCATTATTAAAATAATGGAATAATTAAAATATTTTTTTAATAATGACAATTTAAAAATATATTAAGAAAAAAGGTACAATCGGAAAACATAAAGTTTCCCCTTATTAGCATAGATATATATAAATTGCCTCTAATTTTTATAATGAAATTCAAACTAAAATATGTAAAGTAATTATCAGTGAATTCAAAATTTAATTGATTTTGATGCCTACGATCTTAGTCTTTTACGGTTTTAAAAACAATTAACCACACTTTGCCTTCATTAAACCCTAAGTTGCATCACTTTTCTCCATTGCCGTCTGTCATTTCTTGCATAAAGCTTCCCATGAATTCATCATACCATTGATTCTCATAAGAAAATTTTAAGCGAACGAATCATTGTTCTCTTTTGTTTGTGGGTTTAAGAATTTTTATATCTTTAAGATTTAATTTTTGTGAGTATTTATTAAGATTTAATCATTGTCCTTTTCTTAAGGGGAACAGATGGTGTTTATACCTCAATTTACAATTGAGGATAAATTGGTCTTTGCATATAATAGATCAAGATGAGTGGTCAGGATTTGATCAAAAATCCTGATGGAACTTAGTTTCTGCACCACCCTGATTCTATCAGAATTAGGAGAAAATCTTGCAATTAATGAATAAAGGCCAAAATTAATAATTAAATTAATTAATAATAATTATTTTTGAAATGATTATTATTAATTACTCCCTATGTGCCGCCCCTACCTATAGGGATGTGGTGCAGTAAGCCTCAGAGGTGCAGCTTCCTTAGATACAGCAGTTTGATACCTCAGGTAGAGAGTAAGGAAGGGAGTTGTATGCTACATGACCATGCAGGTGGGAGATATATCATGGGATACAATAATCTAAGTCTTTCTCATACCCAGGGAAGGCCGCCCTATGGCTATCATAGTCATAGGATGTAGTCTCCTCATCCCTTGCACTGAGGAGGCAGAGAGTAAGAGAGTATCAGCAGGAGAAACACTCACTGAACTAAGGGAGACGTGAGATATTATCACTCACCACCCTCATATATGACCACCCTAGTATAGTGCTCAGGCCGCCCAGCTAGTAGTACTCCCCCGGGAGGCAAATTTGCATTTTGTCCATTTAAGGACAAAAGGCAAGGTCAAACGTAATAGTACTACCTAGGGGGTGCGGCTCCAAGAAAGGGTTTTGCCATGATGTTCCTTGATACATGTAGGTCATCTTGGTGAAATTTCATCTCAAACAGACTTAGCATGAAAAACTTATGCTAGTTTTTCAGTTAAGGACACTTTGAGGAGTCAAACCAACTTCTCTATGCTAGAGAGTTTGGTTTTACTTATATTTTTTCCTATAGCTATATGGTGATAATCTAAGTCTATTGGTGGAAAATTAGCCTTGTTGGACTTAGAATGAAAAACTTATGCTAGTTTTTCATTTAAGGACAATACAGGGAGACAAACCTAGTTCACCACCAAGGGGAGTACGGTTTCACTTGGGATTTTTTCCATAGTTTCATGGAAATATTATAAGTACTTTGGCAAAATTTCAGCTCATTCAGACTTAGAATGAAAAACTTATGCTAGTTTTTCATTTAAGAACAGTTTTAGGTGAGAAGTACAGTTTACTATGAAGGAAGACTCAGATCAAGCCAAGATTTTAACCATAGTCTATGGCTGATATACGAACCCTACTGGTGAAGTTTGAGCTCAATCTGAGTTCGTTTGTAACTTTTACATCTTCTTCAGTTAAGGACAAAGTGGCTTTATCACCCCGGTTTAGCCATAATTCTTAGTGAAAGGGTATTTTCGTCCTTAGAAGACCTAAATATGGCTAAGTATGAGGAATTTCGTGGCCTAGGTGATATCCCTTATGATCCATGGTCACCTCTCAGCCAATTTAGCAGTTTCAGCTCATTGGAGGCAACAGGGACTACACCTGATACAGCAGATGCAGCCTAATACGTCATGCTACCTAGTACCCCATACTACCAGGATACCATGAGGAGGAAGTCGCCTACTATGCTATAGGGGACGCCTCACTCTCCTCTCCTCACCCTCCTATCACCTGCTGCAGCATCCAAAAGGAGAAGGAAGCTTCATTGCAACTTCCTGGAAGTTTCCTCCAACCAATCAGAAGAGTTCGACTTCCTCAGCGAGTAAATCCCACCAGATTCAAGGCCCATGCCGCCCCCTATATAAAGGAATCAGTTTCAGAGCTTCAAACCAAGTCCTGCACTTCACAAACTTGCTCTGGTAAAAAAAAAAAAAAACCAAGTTCCGTGTTTATTTTCTCTATGGCTCCGCGCCTTTTTCTCTTGTTCTTCACGAGTTCTTACTCGTTCTTCATATTTTCCTTGTTCAATCTTGTTTACGGACATAAAAACACTGTACTCTTGTTTCTCTCTCAGCAATAAAAATCAAAATGCGTTTTTCTCTCAAATCTCAATCACAGCTCTTGAAGCGCTCTTTTTTAGGAAGTCTTGTTCTTGTGGATCGATGATTTAAATGCTCCGGTGTGACTTTGATCCAGTCCCCACAATCGTTCTGATCTTTTAAATCTGCTGCTACTTGCACCCATATCTTTTAAATCTGATGCGCTTTCATCAGATCTTGTTATTTACTTTTTGTTTGTCAATTTCAGCAAATTGACTGGCACGCCCCTATGCTGTCACTAAGGTTTTTCCGCGAAAACTCTATCAAGAGATTTTTGGCGCAACAAATGGCAAACCACTTGAACCAACTTGTTGGTTATTGTGTTACAAGACACGGGGCACTTACTACGTGAGTATATATGAAAGTAAAATAATTTTAAGATAGTTCGTGGCAATTTTTTTAAATGGATAGTTTTTAAATATTATATTTATTGGGTAGTTTTATTTAAATGGATGGTTTTATTTTGTTTTGAATTTTTTAAAAACTGAGTTTGTCTCCGAATCAACTCGTGAGACCAACACAGGTTTTAGCTTTACTAGTTTTAGCTTTCACGTGCGTTGCACGTGACCCATTAATTATAAGTAAAGCTGTTAAAATATGACATGACCCAATAACCTGTCCAATCCGATCGATCCCGATTTGACCAGAAAAATAAACGATAACCCGAATGATCCAAGAAAATTACCTAACTCATTAAACCTGGACCCAAGTGACGATAACCCGAAACCCTCCCAACCTGCCCGATTGACATCTCTAACTTTATAAGTCAAAGGAAATAATTGTACGTTACTCTTCTTCTCATTTTTAAAACTTTAAATTCTTGTTATACCAACATGCTCAAAAAATAGAAACAGACCAATCACTATATAATTTAAATAAATTTTTAACTTAATTAATTTTAAAAAATATGAATAATTAATGATTAGACAACTTATTTTAACTTTTAAACTTGATAATAATACTTTTGTTAGTTTATATTTTAATTGAAAATTTTAAAATTAAAATGGTAAAAATAAAATAATTATAAAAATATTGAATTCAATTAAATAAAAATAGTGTTTTCAGTTGCAAAAGTTTATTTTTAAAAAAAATTGTAAAAGTTTAAACAATGTCATTCAAGAAATATATTTAAAAAAACTAATATATCAAGTTTTTTTTAACTAAAATAGTAAAATTGTAAAATATAATAGTTATAAGGATATTAGATTTAATTATATAAAAATTGAGTTTTTAGTTGAGTAAAATAGTAAAATGGTAAAATATAATAGCTATAAGGATATTAGATTTAATTATATAAAAATAGAGTTTTTAGTTGAGTAAAATAGTAAAATAAAATAATTATAAAGATATTATATTTAATTAAATAAAAATAGAGTTTTTAGTTGAGTAAAACTATAAAAACCTAAACAATGGCAATTTAGAAATATATTTAACAAATAAGGGTATAATAGGCGATTCAAAAGTTTTACAGCTTAACGTACTTTTTAATATAGTATAGATATAGATAGATAATTTTTTTTAATGGATTATTGTGCTATAATTATTACGACTCCATCACAAATTTTCTAAATTTCAGAATATTTATACATGTAAATTCTATCTTTCTTATAACGGGAGAATAAATTCACAGGCTACATTTTAATAATTATTCTAAGTCGATCAACATCATGTTATCGGTTAAATTTATGAATGACGTTGTAAAAATTCTCTACCTACTAATCTTTCTTTTCTTTTTTTTTTAATTTGTTTTAATAATAAATTCTTTTTTTCCCTTATGTTTATATAAATATTTAATGTTTTTTTTGTGTGTAAGAGTGAAGTGAGTGCTCGAATTTTCCTCATTTTTACCAGATAATATTATATAGGGAAAGTATTTTTTTAATAATAACACCTATAAAAATAAGTTGGTTGAAATGGGTCGACCAAGACTAAGCTAAGATTAAACAATAAATTTGACCTATATAGTAAACGGAAGAAACAAAAAAATTTCTGGTCATATCTCTCTTTACTCTTTAGGCATTTTAGATGTAGACCAAGGACTATATATATATGTTGGTCAAAATCATATAGTAAACCCCAAGGCCTTTTTCCATTTTTTCTTTAAAGCCTTGCCTTGCCTTGAAATCTTTCATTTCTTTCCCAGAAAAAAAGTCAATCGATACTTATTCACAAAAAAAAAAAGTCAATCAATACTTCACCAATGAAATTAATATGTTAGAGTTCTTACGAAGTAGCAACTGAAAATTGACACTACAAATCTCTTATCTGATAATCAGATTAAGTCGTATCAATTAATTCAAAATTAAATCACATCGATCGGATTTCAAATGAGAGGTAGGGAACTTTCTAAATATCTATTTTTTCAATTCATAATATTCAAATTCTGAGATTTTTTCCGAACAATACACATTTAAGAATAAGTTTTACATTGGCAAAAAAAAAGAATAAGTTTTACAATTGACTTCAAAAAGGATAAGTTTTACAACTTTGTTTTCCTAAAATCTAAACATGTATTACAATGGGCTTTAATTATTGAAATTAGACCAGGTCGTCACGAGAGAACAAATGGCAGGATCAATTGATGGAACAAAGTTTAATTAAGAAAAAAAAATATTGATGGAACAAGTAGTAATTGGTTATGTGACGATGACGTTACAATTTTTAAAGGTTGATTGTAATTAATTGGGATTTGCAAGATTTTGGGTAAGTTTAGACGTTATTGAGACTTTTTTTTTTTTTTGAGGTTTCATGCATGCAACGATCGATGTATGTAGCAAGAATTTTGGTTGATTTGGTAACGTATAATGGTTGGGAATTTGAATTTTCTTTTTTGAAATTAGTAAATGAGTATATATATTGACTAACTATTGGATCTACCACAGACCAACCCAAACTATTGAATGTACTAGAATTTTCCACGAAATTAATCTGATCATTAAATCTTCATTTTATTATGGGACTTAGAGATCTTCCATGCATCTTGACCCCCGAAATAAGCACATCACGTGGGAAATTCGAACTAGCGAAGACAATTCAAAGCGAAACATATATATACTACTATATTGTTAAAACATATTTATGAATTATAATTAGGGCATGCCCAATTAATTAGGCATATCCTAAATATTTACAATATATATTTTTAAGATATATATAATTTAAGTTATATGATATATCCAATCTAACGCCCAAGTTGTTCTCAACTAATATGTGCATGCATGAGTCTTAGGATCTTAGATTCAAGTCCTATGAAATTTGGGTTTTGAACAACCGCTATAAATGGTTTTATGTAACAAAAAGGGCTAGACATTCAAATAAGGGTCTAATTTTTATGAAATCGCTCCATTTAACTAGGGTCTATTTTTTCAATCTGGTTGAAATTAGAGCTTAAAATGTCAATTTCGGTTCAAATAAGAGCCTCGCATAATTGTTAGCCATTGAGAAATCGACATGTGGCATTGGAAAAATGGGTTCAATTTCCTAAAGAGGCATTTATTTGAACCGAAATTGGAACGTTAGGTCCCGACTGGACCAAATTGAAATATTGAACCCTAAATTGAGTATTTATGTAAAATTTAGACCCTTATTTGAGCATTTAGTGAAAAATATGTAAAATATTTTACTTTTACACCCATCGATATAAAATCATCTTATATGTGATTTATATATGGTTGATCTAACCTTCCATTTTTCATACTCTATCCATGTAAAATTGTAGATCATGCATACCAAACTCCTCATGTGATTTATGATACTAACTAATCATGTTTTTTGTTTTTTAATATACACGACAGTTGCTATTCAATATAGATACATTAATCTAAAGTTAAAATTGAGTCTAAACTTCGTTTAGAGAGGAATGGTAAAATACATTCACAAAACTTGAACATGAGAGACACCGAACTTTTTCCATTTTGGGCCAATTGTCATAGTCAAGCAATGTTAGGATCTCAACAATAAATATATCCTATATATAGTCTTATGAACATTTTGTTAAGATATTATCATCAAAGTATCGGTCAATGCAATAAGAATATAATTTACATATTAGGCTAATTGATGAATTGTTCAAATAAGGATATTAATCTTTTCGAAAATGCTCGATTCAGGGTCTAATCTTTCAATTTACTCAAATCAAGGCCTAACGTTCATATTTTGACCAAAACAAGGGTCTTAGCATGAATGTTAACCAATAAGAAATCAACACCAGACACTAGGAAATTGGTCATTTTCCATTAGGCCCTTATTTATTTAAGCTAAAACTGAACGTTGTGCCATGATATGATTAGCTAAATTGAAAAGTTAGAACTTAAATTGAGCATTTTCCTTTTTTGGTTAAATAAATTGAGTTTTTTTCACAAAGGTTATACATTTAACCCAAGCTAAATATTCAAATTGGTCTCTAACATTTGTGAAAATACTCAAATAAGGTCATATCCGTTTAATTTGGTTAATTAAGTCTTTAACGTTGCAAAATCAGCTTAAATCAGTCCTTGACGTTAAATTGACAGCCTAATAAACCCCAAAACATTAGGGAATTAAATTGACTCTAAGGACTTATTTGAACCCATTTTGCAACATTAGAGACTTATTTAAGCTGATTTTGCAATGCTTGGGACTTAATTAACCAAATTAGAAGGTTAGACCCTTATCTGAGTATTTTCGCAAACTTTAGGGACCAATTGAGCAATTAGCTTTTAACCCACATATTATCATTTTCTTTTCTTCTAATTTATTTGGTTTCTAAAAATCCTTACATAAATTATAACATGACAACAGAAATCTATATTGTGTGCGTAAACAAAACTGAATGGATTTTGGGTATTACAAATCCCAGCTCATGACAATAATTATCATAATGATAAATAAATAAATATCATGTACATTATTTGTTCTAATCAAATTAAATATATGTTACTTTCATATTAAATGCAGAGGCGGATGTATGTAGATATGGGTGTGCCCATACCCTTAATTTCCATTTCTTTTTTTTCATATTTTATATGCAATTTTATATAGTGTCCCGTTTGCCTACCTTCAATGAATTAACTTATCAAAATGCCATAGCTATAAAGTTTCAAAGTGAAACAAAAGGGAGCGATACTTATTTGTAACCGTGTTCTTTTAATGATCTTTTGTATTATAATTATAATATTTTTTAGTAATACTTTTTTTTAAAAAAATCTATATATGTATATAAAATATCATGCTCACCCTAAAAAATATTTTTTTTATATATGTATTGAAAATATTATGCGCACCCCTAAAAAATTTTCTCCATCTGCTACCAATTAAATGGTATATAAAATTACATATAAAAATATTGGTGAATTGCTCAAATAAGGTCTAACGTTGTAAAAATGCTCAAATAAGGGTGTAAAAAAAAAAAATCAGGGCCCAACGTTACAAAAAATTGCTCAAATTAGGACCCAATGTTGCGAAAATTGCTCAAATAAGTCCCTGCCATTAAGAAAGGTTAGGGACCAAATTGGGTCGAAAACCTTGACGGTAGAAACTTATTTTAGTAATTTTCGCAACATTGGGCCCTTATTGGAACATTTTTTCTTTGGGTCCTTATTTGAGCATTTTCACAAATGTTGGACCCTGATTTGAGAATTTTTTTGGCCCTTATTTAAACATTTTTGCAAGCATTGGATCCTTTTTTAAGGAATTAGCCAAAATATAATCCTTGAAGTATAGTAATAGTGTTTACAATTTTAAAATAGTCTAAATCTAAATGACAAAGAAAGAGAAAAAATGGGAAAAACTTTGATGAACATGAATATGACATTATTATATATATTAAAAAGAAATTTTAAGAAATGAGTATAACATGTTGCACTTGATGTTCCAAATTTCAAAAGACCAAAAACAAAAAAATATGGGTGTTAAACTTCAATCTTAATCTCATGATTAAAACATTTCCTATCGGTCTGATCAAACTATTAAAATCCAAACTTATGGAGTAGTAATTAATTGATTAATTTTAACCAAACAAATTTCTTAATTAACTAACACTCCAAAATAATAGTACTTTATTTGACATTCAAAGTCAAGTCATACATATGCAGTATTTATAAATAGCTGCCAACTACCCCCGTCCTCTCTCAGTCCTCACAGCTTTCTCTCCTTCAATTCATAAGTTTCACAACTTTTAGCTCTTCTTTTCTCTCTTCTCTGATTGAATTTCAGAGAAGTTACAACCCTTTTTGCCTTTTGATTTCCAACTCCACACATTTTCTGTAAGTTTGCTTTTCTTACTCCACTGACCACATTTTTCTGCTTAATTTAGCTGGTTAGAAATGTTTTCATGCATATTAACATGGGTTATTCTTGATTTTTCCCTTTTTTTGATATGTTTCAATATGTTGTTCTATTTGATAAATCAGCATTTAAGATTCTGTTTGAAAAATGATTACGGGACTGAATATAGTCAAATAAAATCTTTGTTTGCTATGAGTACTTTGTCCATGTTATATAAAACTATATGTCTGCTGGAGTCAATTGCTAGGTAAAATATGCTTTTATTTTCCCACGGAATGAATTATTATGTTTTAGCCTTTAGGAGTAGATTCTTTTGTATCTTCCTTGTACTAGACAAAATTTAGTACTTTTTTTTTTGTCTGAAACATGTTTCATCAAGTCAACTGATATGTTTTTTAACTTTATGTTTAGATATGGCTACTCCATACACACCCAAGAACATCCTCATCACTGGAGCTGCAGGCTTCATTGCCTCCCATGTCTGCAACAGGCTCATCCGTAACTATCCAGACTACAAAATTGTAGTCCTTGACAAGCTTGATTACTGCTCAAGCCTAAAAAACCTCAACCCTTCATGTTCATCTCCCAATTTCAAGTTCATCAAGGGAGATATTGCAAGTGCTGATCTGGTTCACTTCATCCTTCTTACCGAATCCATCGATACAATCATGCACTTTGCAGCCCAGACTCATGTTGACAACTCATTTGGGAACAGTTTTGAGTTCACTAAAAACAATATTTATGGAACTCATGTTTTGCTTGAAGCCTGCAAAGTCACAGGGCAAATCAAGAGGTTCATCCATGTAAGCACAGATGAGGTTTATGGTGAGACAGATGAAGATGCTGTGGTGGGAAATCATGAGGCTTCTCAGCTTCTTCCAACAAATCCTTACTCTGCTACTAAAGCTGGAGCAGAAATGTTGGTTATGGCATATGGACGTTCATATGGACTGCCTGTGATTACCACTAGAGGGAACAATGTTTATGGGACTAATCAATTCCCTGAAAAATTGATTCCCAAATTTATTCTATTGGCTATGAGTGGAAAGCCTCTTCCAATTCATGGGGATGGGTCAAATGTGAGGAGTTATCTGTATTGTGAGGATGTTGCAGAGGCCTTTGAAGTTATTCTCCATAAGGGTGAAGTAGGCCATGTGTACAACATCGGCACAACGAAAGAAAGGAGAGTTATTGATGTGGCTAGGGATATCTGCAGGCTGTTCAACTTGGATCCAGAGAGTCAGATTAAGTTTGTCGAAAATCGCCCTTTCAATGATCAGAGATATTTCTTGGATGATCAGAAACTAAAAACCTTGGGATGGTATGAAAAAACATCATGGGAAGAAGGTCTAAGGAAGACAATGGAATGGTATGTCAGCAATCCTGATTGGTGGGGTGATGTTTCTGGTGCACTTCTGCCCCATCCTAGGATGCTTATGGTCACTGGAATTGAGGGGCAATTCAATGCCCCTGACACAAGTAATCTCGATTCTGGTTCCGTGACAAACAAGTTTAGTCAGAATGGGATGTTGGTTCCATCTCCAAAGAGTACTACTAATTCAAAGTCATCCCTCAAGTTTTTGATCTATGGTAGAACAGGTTGGATTGGTGGACTTCTTGGGAAGATTTGTGAGAAGCAAGGGATTCCTTTCGAGTATGGAAAAGGGCGGTTGGAGCAACGTGCACAACTTTTGGCTGATATTCAATCTGTCAAGCCAACTCATGTTTTCAATGCTGCTGGAGTAACAGGCAGACCAAATGTGGATTGGTGTGAAAATCATAGGCCTGAAACAATTAGAACCAACGTTGTCGGTACTTTAACCTTGGCAGATGTCTGCAGGGAACATAATCTCCTAATGATGAATTATGCTACTGGTTGTATTTTTGAGTATGATGCTACACATCCTCTAGGAACAGGAATTGGGTTCAAGGAGGAAGACAAGGCCAATTTCACTGGTTCTTTCTATTCCAAAACCAAAGCCATGGTATCAGAATTCAGAATTCAACCCCTTTGATTAACATTTTGAAAAAATCATTTTAATTAGCTGTATTCTGAAATCTGATTTCAATTTCATCCATTTTTGTGCCACAGGTTGAAGAGCTTCTAAGGGAATATGACAATGTGTGCACTCTAAGAGTCCGGATGCCTATATCATCTGATCTCAGCAATCCAAGAAACTTCATTACCAAGATTGCTCGTTACAACAAGGTAGTGGACATTCCAAACAGCATGACTATATTGGATGAACTTCTTCCAATTTCTGTTGAAATGGCCAAAAGAAACCTGAGGGGAATCTGGAACTTTACGAATCCCGGTGTTGTGAGCCACAATGAGATTCTGCAAATGTACAAGGAATACATTGACCCCAAATTCAACTGGGTGAATTTCACCCTGGAAGAACAGGCCAAGGTTATTGTTGCACCTAGGAGCAACAATGAACTTGATGCAACCAAGCTGAAGAATGAGTTCCCTGAGATGCTGTCTATCAAGGATTCTCTCATCAAATATGTCTTTGAACCCAACAGGAAGACCTTCAAATGGTGACTGTCAAATTAAGAACACATAAACCTGATCAGAAGCAAAATCCCTGCATTCTCATCGGTAGCATGGTTCGAAATTTTATGTTATAACTACAATTTTTTGTTATTGACTCAGCTTTGTTTCATAAATTGCATCCTTTTTTTAAATAATTACATGGTCAGTATGATAAGGAGCTTTGCCAAGGGATTCAATGTAATCTACAGCTTATAGCCCATGTGTTTCTTGGATGTTAAGTTATTGTTTACTCGTTCAATAAAAAGTTTCTTTCAGTTTTACATTCTGCTCTGCTCCAAGTATTCAATTGAGTATTCCTCTGCATATTCAGATTTGTATTATTTAAAAGTCATACGAAAAACTAAAAAAAAAAATCCCTGCCTTGTAGATTTCAGAGTTTTCGAGTCCGATTAAAATTCTCGTAACAAAAGTACTTTCAGAGGATCGAACTTATATTCTTACCTTATCGGTGAAAGACCGGTTCCCACATGCTGGAGTAACCACCTTTAGAAGTAGGCCATTGAATGTGTCACTTTTCGACAAATTTGTGTTTTAGGCAAGTATGTGAATTACCCAACAATCCGGAAGAAAAAATGGGCCCAATGCCATGTTCTCGGGGCTAAAATTTGGGCCGACAAAATAGTAAGTATAAACAAACAAAAGAAAGCTTGCTTTTTGTTTTCTTGCACTAGGCATTTGCTCCTTTTTCAACGACATCACATCTCATTTCCTTTCTCACATTCTTATTTACTCCCCGATTCAAAATAAGTGTCATCTTAGGAATATTACACATATTAAGATAATAATTAATTCATCTTAAATTTAGTAAAAAAATATTTTAAATGATTTAAATACCACAACCTTTTATTAATTACATTTATCTTCTCTCTCCCTAACTCCCCATTAATTAGGGGTATATATGGTAAAAATAGTATAAATTGTATTGGTTTTATAAGTGTGACACTTATTATGAAATAAACCAAAACTTGATTTGTGACACTTAAAATGGATCGGAGAGAGTATTTGACTTCTGTTTACGTTTTGAAAAAGAATTTTCGAGATGAATTTACACTCTTTTACTTTTATAGTAGTAAAATTTTACTATATACAATAGTAATATTTGACATATGAGTTATTCTTTTAATCTTGCTATTGTAGATTCTAAAAACTTCATCGGACAATTTATTTTGCAAATAATCTTTGCATGGAAGTTTGTTTATTTATTAAATTTTTATTTATTGTTAAAAAATACTTAAGATACTTGAAAATAATTTATTTATTATCTAGTCTAGTAAATAAAAGTATGAAACCAAAAGTTAGAAAAAAAAATCACTAGTTTTGCATTAGCAATTGGCATTTGGCAAAGTGGAGGAGGCCTTTTAATTAATTTTAATATTTATTATATTAATTATTTATTTTTCACTTTTAAAAAGCATTAAAGCCATGAAGCCATGTGCATGGATGGCCGACCCAGCCACGTTACCAAATGCTGCAATTAATTCATCTTTGACTTTGAAAGATCGTTTGTAGTTTTCATTTATGAATTCACTTTTCTTCTTTTTCTTTTCCTTTTTTTTTCTCTCTAATCATTTAAGATTTTGTTAAGAGTTACTATAGTATCTATTATCAAGAGTGTAAAATTTGGACTTGACAAGTGAGAAATTGATACATATTCATTTTCTAAATTAACTTTGAAAAAAATTAAAATTATTTCCTAAAAAGTATGTGTCAACTCTTAAATCACACTTCCTACATATGTAATCTGCTAAAACTTCACTGATATCAGTGAACTTTTTTTTTTATCAAAACTTACGGTGAACGTGGTAATGACTCTTTTGTTGATTATGGCATTTTCATCATTTTAACTTGAGATTGAGAGACTCAAACTTCTTTTAACCCAAAATTAAGGAAGTAGCTTTAAAAAGTCAACACAAAATATTTGGGTTCATAATGTTGGGATATTTTTATGATGATCAATAAATTGCTACTCCTACTTGTAATTGATTAAGTCAAGTGTATTGATAAACAATTTGTATAAAAATGTTGAAAAATAAAACAATATATTTTTCCTTGTCTTAATCGGTAAAGGCATAGTTTCCAAATGTAGTGCGTCCTTTTGACCTTTGCAATCTAACGAAACTCAAAGATTCGTCCCTTTCACTTTAATAAATTTATATTTAGTGCTTTTTATAATTTTAGAGACAAGATAACCTAATCATCATCATGTCCTAAAAAAATAATCACTCAGCAAATTAGAGAAAAAAAATAAAACCATAAGAAGCCATCTTCACGACCTAATAATCGTAGCTACCGTCATTACCAACACTCAAACAAGCTAATATTGATCTCCATTAATCATGATCAGTACGTAGTTGCGTGATTTCTTAATTTTAAATTTTAAAATTTAAATTTTAATTATCAAAGTTTAAATCTTGATAATCTCAAATATAAACGACTTAATTACTTACAAGTTACAATATTGTACCGGCTATTTCTCAGGTCGTGGCTACTCGTCGAGTGAATTATAAACTTTCAAGTAGGACCTTGAATTATCTCTTATTCTGGGTATTTCTGTTGCTCAAAGGTGATCTCTAAAAGTTAGTTTGTTGAAACACAAGTATTTAAAGCAACATGCAATCATGATATGATTATTTTCTAGCAACCAAGAAAATGCATTTTCCCACCTCATTGTTAGTTTCTGTTACTCATATCTTCAACAACAACACATGCTTCATTTTCTTTTCATCACAAAAAAATAATTTTAGTAATAACAAGGAGATACCCTAAGGGTGGACCTAAAGAGCCTGACAAGAGGCCATGATTATTGATGCCTCCAAAATATTATTTGAGTCATCAAAATAATTATTATGAGTTATGACTAATCAGCATTGTTTTTGAAACTAGATCGGATTGGCCGGCCTGACCGGTTGAATTGGTACTGGAGGCCTATCCGGTCCGGAACATAGCAATTTCCAGTCATTTTGAAAAAAAAAAATTGCTTGTAGTGGGATTTGAACCCATAACATGGTAAAAAGATCATAAACTATTTAACCACACTATTAGGAAACTTTTCTTATTATTGCCAAAAAAAAAAAGAAAGCTTTTCTTATCATTATCATACAACATATAATATTTATTATATATGAAAATTCTTTTTTAGTCTCAATTTCCTCCCAACGGCCCAGATTGACGGTTGAACTAGTCAGACTATATCAAACCACCGAACGGAGGCATAAACAATTCAGGTTACGGTTCGATTACAAAAACCTTGATTAGTTCAATATCTTATCAACGAATCACAACACTGTTGGCTTGATACAAATTTAGTTTCATATAGTTTTACATAAATAATAATATTTATAATAATAACTTAAAAAATTTAAATATTTATAGTAGTTAGAACTTTAATGGTTATTATATATTATGCCATGTCAGGCATCAAGACAGAGTGATGGTATAATATAGTAACATGGAGCAAGTAACAGTATTTTTTTCTTCATTAATCCATATTCAGTTTGATTATAGCTTCTTCACTTGTATATGCTAACATTATCCTTTTTTCTATCTTTAACAAAATTTTAAAAAAGAAAAAGCAAATGACTATTGTTTTTGACCTAAATAAAACAATCAAACAAAAACATCAGCTTCCTTATATTCTAAGAAAAGAAAATCCATTATTACATTTTAATTTATTCACAAAGTTTCTTTAACAATATTATTATAAATATTATATTTTATATATATCTAAAAAAAACAATATTATAAATAGATTGCATAATGAAACTATGAGATTGCCCTCACAATAACCTTCCCACGTTCCCCCGCTCAAATTTACAAAAAGGGGACAGCACGTTTCATCCCTATTCCTGATTCTCTGTCTGTCGGTGAGAATAGTAGAAAGTTAAGGCCAAATTTGTAATTACATAAAATCGAAGCCCCAATCAGCAAAATCTCCCCAAAAAAAGTCACATTCACACTCTCTCACTCTCCCTACTCTCTGTACTTAATTATAATTGCAAGCAAATCCAGTAGAATTATTTCCCGCGGCTTTGAACGCGGCTTCATTTTTGGCTTTATGCCTTTTAATTCCTTTTAATTATTTAATTCCAAATTACAGTTTTTCCCTTCCCAAAATCCAAAAGCCTTTTAATATTATTTATTAAATTAATTTTTTTTAACATTTATTTATGGTTTCTCGAAGCCTAACCAATTACAGGAATCAGCTCGTGACTTTTCAAGTAGTGAGTAAGTTCCAGTACCAGTTGGTATAAATAGTGCAGCCAATCTTTCATTTTTGTTATTTCATCAAAATTTTTTTTATCTTATATTTGATAATTATTTTATGTTTTTACCGTTTCTGAAAATCTGACGGAAGCATTTGAATTTGTTTAGAAAGATTTTAATGCGAATCGTCGACAATGATCGAGTGGATCTTTGTTTGGATTAAATGGAAGTGAGGAGAAAGTGGAGGAAACTGAGGGAAAGTAGTCAAGGAAGAGAATGAAGTTCTACATATCAACAACAGGGATAAAGAGGGTTACTATATCGAACACGAGTACTGGAGGTGGCGGAGGAGGTGGAGGAGGAAAAGGAGCGACGGTGGCAGGTACGGGGGCTGCGGCGGCGCGTGGACGGCTAACGAGCCGCACTGTGTTGCCGTTAGTGTTGGTTTTGGGGATCGTTTTGCCTTTTCTTTTCGTCAGAGTTGCCTTCTTGGTTCTTGAATCTGCTTCTTCCACTTCTTGTTCTTCCGCTATCGGTAATTTTAACTATACTCGAAGTTCATTTTTTAACTTAATCTTTCTATTTTTGTTTGGTTTGGAATTTTGGAAATTACAGGGAGGCATGCTTTAATGGTGTTGTACATTTGTGCTATGTTAATTTGTACTCTATCTTTTGACTTTTATGTACACATTGATCATTTACATTATGACAAAAATTATAGCCAATGAGATGCGTGCATTTACTTCACCTGAACTATGTTTATTCGTTTTTCCAGAAAATTTTCATGTTCTTGAAAACTCAGTAAATTAGTTGTAGTGCGTTTTTTTTTAAAAAAAATAATCAAGGATTGATTTTAATGGCATTTTTGCAGATTGTATAGGATGGAGGCTTTTCAGTGGGGGTGACACATCTCAGGTTAGTTTCTACTATTTTCTATTTTCTTTTTCCAAAATTTTCATTTGTTAAGTTAAGGGTACTAGATTGCCACGTGTATGTTGGGGGCAGGATAGTAATTGGTGGGCTTCTCATATTTAATTTTAACACTGTCTTATAGTACTATATATATATATATATGGACTGTGGAACAACTTTTTTTTTTTTTTTTCTAAAATAAATTTGAGAAATTTTCCTCCTATAGAAAAATTGCTAGCATTTGCTTGACAAAGAAATTAGCTTAAATTTCTTCAGGAAAAATATTAGCTTGAATTTGATTAATTTATGTCGGCTTTTGCATTTCGCAATGTTTTCTCCTTTTAAAATCTATTTTCCCGAATATGACCCAAAATTTGTTTACATTCAATTGGGGGATAGAATTCAACATGACCATCATTTCATTAGCAAACAACTGCCAAATATTTGGCATTTTTTTGATCCTGACACCTTACTCATTTTCTTGTTTTGGTGTGGATCCAAGTTGCTGAATACTCACTTTGCAATTTTAAAATTTACCAAATTTCTATTTCTTTTTTGGTTATACAAAAGTGTTATGGTTTGATCTAAGATTCAATTTAAGTTTATCTAAGTTTTATTGGAACTATATAGTAAAAGTTGGATTTTAAAATAGATTGATGCCAAAAAAAAAGTAAAATAGACCCTTTTTTTCCCAGAAATAAAAGGATTAAAATAAAATAGAATTATATGAAATATAAAAAGTGTTTTTCAAAGATACTAGTATTATTGTTGTTGGCCAAAAAAAAAAACATAGTATTATTGTCCAAAATTTTCAACTTTTTTAAGAAGTCTATGAAAAATGTGCAAATGGTGGGGTATTGATTTCTCCTTCATAACATAATTTTTTGACCTTTATTTCAACCAGATTTCTATATATAGTGGGCACTTAAAACCAAAAGATATAAATACTTTTATTAAAAATAGTTCTTATAAATAATAAAAAAAATACTAAAATAATAGTACTAGAAATGAAGATAATATTTCTACTTTGCAGCTTTATAAAATGTATGTAGGACCTCTCATAGAATTTGTCAATTTGAGATACTAATATTATTTAGAAAAATCTAAAATGGGAATGGTATTTTGGAAACTACGATATTTGAGAAAGTAATGCTAAATAGTTCATGGATAAGCACATCTGGAAGGGACTGTCTGTATTTGACTCTCATTGGTTGCTTTCTTGGACACATGGCCACTTGTCCTGCCATACCATCATATAATACTCTTCCACTTGGGACGAGAGTTCCAGCTGTCAATATCCTTTTATATGCTTCCAAATCCTTTTATATGCTTCCAATATGTTCTCAATGGAAACTAGCAAGGGTAGAACTTTCTCTTAGTGTGGAAGAAGTCAAAAAGATTCCTGGCTGTAGATGTAACATGTCATCGTATAGTCATCATATACGTCATCACAGTTAGGTGAAATCAACGGCCTGAAAGGGTTGTTTTAGTTGATCATATCTGGTTCTGATTTGGTTGCATGTTTTTATCATGATCATGCATCTACCATAAAGAGACTCCGAGAAGAACTGACAAGAGCACTTATGGAGGTGAAAGATGGGAACAGCCTTGAAGGTGGAATAGAGGGTTCATTGGATTCATTCAATGAGCTTGTGAAGGAGATGACGTCAAAACAACAAGACATCAAGGCCTTTGCTTTCAAGACAAAGGCAATGGTACGTTACTCCACTCATTTTTTACTTGTCTTTATACGTGCCTTTTCTAACTTCTATCATTACTTGCAGTTCCTTTTCTGCGCTTTTAGTCATTAGTAGCAATTAATGTCTTTCAGTTATGATGGGTGAATTGTTTTATCTGAAAAAAATGTGGCCAAATTCTTTTGGAACTCAAAACATCCTAGGCTCATTTCACTCTCTACCTTAGTAGTACTAATATGGTACAAATTGTGAGAACTTTCAAGGTTCTTAAGTTACTGCATGGTTATGACTTGTTTATTTTATGACTTTAGTAGTAAATATCACAGCTTCACTGGAAATAGAGAAAGGGAGAGTTTAAAAACATGTCTTATGAAATATCTCCTTAGAAAAACCTGCTACTCCTTCTACATGCTGATTGAGCGAAATAATTCTAGCTTTCTGGGAGAGAGAGAGGGGAAAGAAAATTTGAAAATGTAGGCAATCAGGCTTATGAGTTATACTCATTAAAAAGATCGAAAGAAACCTGTACTATATGTACCTTCTGACCTAGAATGGATGAAATTTGAGAGAAGGTACTTGTATTAAGCAATAGAAACATGGGGGAAATGATCCTGAAAGTAAGATATAAAAAGCAAAATTTATGCGTTACTATAGGACACTAGGAATTCATATGCCCTACTTCTTCAAGTGGTAGTAAATTGTAGGATTGGCTTATCGGAGATGCAGTTTTAGCATAACTTAACAAGTCTTTGGAGAGCCAAATGCTATTGGTCATCTAAAAGTAATATTATCATCTCAAAAGTCAGAGCCTCAGAGGTACTATAACTAGCAATAGGGTTATGCATTTTTCATTAAATAAGGGTTTCAGATGCAACTTTTAAGAGGATTGCCGTGATGCTTTCGATTTATAATTCTCTGCTAATTAAATAGGAGTAGATGTCTTTACATTTTGAAAATTACATATATATGATAATATATATATGTGGAGACAAAGATGGAGCTTGTGCTAGGTTTGGTCTTTGGATGTCCTAGGCAATTTTATCTTGCCCTTTGTCTTTATTGAGTTTTTGTCCAAGCTATAAGAAGTCTTTTGTCATTGAAGGTCGCACAGCATTTTGAGATTTCACCAGATATTATTTCTCATTAGTGGAAAGGTTTGCCCGACAGTGCCCAAAGAAAGAAAAATGAAAATCATAGCATGCATTAGCCTATTTCATTTGGAGTGTTGATGAAGTATGAAGTTGCTGAAGCATTTCTCCTCAAATTTATCATAAATATTTTTTGCAATATTTTAACATGAATATGCATTCTGTTTCATAGTTAATGATATAAAATTGCTTTGGTGGTTATGTTTTATCTATTTGTTTCTAACTAACTACCTATGTGTTTAGTAATATCAATTACTCATGCTTTCTATGAATCCTTTTTTTTTTCTGTCTAGATAGTTGTTTTATTTTGTACTAAGATTTTCTGTGGATCTATTTTCTTGTATTTTGTATTTGCTTGTATGTGCTTGTGCATGTATATGGAATGGAATGGATGCTTGTGATTACATTGAGTGGAAAATGACTGAATAGAAGGAAACAACGTCATTGATGGATTATACTATATTCTGTGTCATCTGTTTAAATTCTCACTACCCGTATCCACGTCATTGTATCAAGTGCTAGTCCTCTAACAAATCAAAGTATTTTCATACTTATTTCCAGTTATTAGGTATGGAGCAGAAGGTCCAGTCAGCCAAGAAGCGTGAGTTAATGTACTGGTATTTAGCTTCACGTGGTGTTCCAAAGAGCCTACATTGCCTTTGCTTGAAACTGGCAGAAGAATATGCTGTAAATGCAATGGCTCGCTCTCGTTTACCTTCACCTGAACATGTTTCTCGTCTTGCTGACACATCCTTTCACCACGTTGTGCTTCTGACTGATAATGTCCTGGCTGCCTCTGTTGTTGTCTCTTCAACAGTTGCAAATGCAGCGAACCCTGAAAAGTTGGTGTTTCACATATTAACAGACAAGAAAACTTACACCCCGATGCATGCATGGTTTGCAATAAATTCTATCAAATCAGCAGCAGTGGAAGTTAAGGGATTACATCAATATGATTGGTCTCAGGAGGTGAATGTTGGAGTTAAGCAAATGTTGGAAATTCATCGCCTGATTTGGAGTCATTACTACAAGAATCTGAAAGAAGAAAACTTCGAATATGACGGAGAGCATAGAAGTTGTTTGGAGGCTTTAAACCCCAGCTGCCTCTCCCTTATGAATCATCTTCGAATCTATATCCCTGAAGTAATTGTTCTAATGTTTCCATTGATGATAAGTGATTTATTTTGAACCTTAATTTCAGTGCGCATTGATATGTTTTAACTTTCATGGGTTATACAGCTGTTTCCGGATCTCAACAAGATAGTATTCTTGGATGATGATGTTGTAGTACAGCATGACATATCATCTTTGTGGACGTTGGATCTCAATGGCAAAGTTGTTGGTGCAGTTGTTGACTCCTGGTGTGGAGAAAACTGTTGTCCAGGAAGGAAATACAAAGACTACTTGAACTTTTCGCACCCAATCATTTCATCCAACCTCAACCAAGATCGTTGTGCTTGGCTTTCTGGTATGAATGTCTTCGATCTTGCAGCTTGGAGGAGGACCAACATCACAACATCTTATCATAAATGGTTGAAACTTGTAAGTAATTATCTGCCACTGATTTAGCTATTTGGCAATTGATGTTGCTTTAATGTCCATTTAATTGCAACCATCACATAAATTTGTGAATAATATAAGTTTATATTCAATTTCTGTGGAACTAGTGGAGTGTAAAATCAAGTGAAAGTAAACTTTTGATAATTACACACTTAGATTTACTTATCCTTGTTGAGACTTTCTTCTTTCCAATGTGCTCATGGCCAAATGTTCATAAACAAAGTAGACATTTGGCATGATAGTCTTGGAAATCTTCGTGTATGCCTTTGTTTACTTGCAGAACACTAGTATCCTTGACAAACCCCATTTTTAAACACTATTTTGGCTTGCAGAGTAAGAAAATTTGAAATGTAGTTGCAGAGTAGGATAAATTGAAATTTACTTTAAATTTTGTTGCTTTCATTGCTTATTAATGTTCTTAAAATTATAAACTCAATTCCTCTTTCCTCTCCCTAATCCTATATATATTTTTCTACAGAGTCTCAATTCTGGGTTGACACTATGGCAGCCGGGTGTTCTTCCACCTGCCCTACTTGCTTTTGAGGGATATGTGCATCCTATTGATCCTTTATGGCATGTGGCTGGATTAGGCTACCGATCCCCATCTGCTGGTGGAGAGATATTGGAGGCTGCTGCCGTTTTGCATTTCAATGGCCCTGCAAAGCCATGGCTCGAGATTGGATCCCCAGAAGTACGAAGCCTTTGGAATAGACATGTAAATTTCTCAAACAGCTTTATTAGGAAATGTAGAATTTTGGGGTAGGAGGACAAAGTTCTCTGAACATTTTACATACTCATTGCAGAACCAAAACCGGAGGTAAGTATAGAACCAGAGGGAAGAAGGTTTTGCCTTCAGTCTCTGCTCAATACTGCGAAATGATACGAAATTGGTAACTAAATTTTCATGTCCATAAATAGGAAATAGATGAAGGTTCTTGGTGATATACGATATATAGCTAGTAAGGTCTTCAACCTTCAAGAGATAACAATGATTATATGAATGTAGCTTTCCAATAACATTGTAAATTACTTTTAGTCAGTTATAATTGAGATTAATTATATCTATATCTCAATGGTGATATCTCATCAGTTATATATATTTCTGTCCTAGTCTCGGTATGTCATCATATTTGAATATTTCTCTCTACTTGGATCATAACTTTTATGAATGCTGAAGTTTAGCAGGAGATTGTTTATTTTTTTAGGTACAAACTCCCAGGTAGCCACATTGAGTCTAGACTAATGTGGAGTCGAACCATGTCGAAGATGGTTCATTTGAGTGTCAAGACTTGCATATATGAAATGAGCCACTTGGTGGGAAGTGGGAAAACAGTTGCTTGGGTTTCTTTTTTTGGTTAAAATACTAGAAAGACTTAAGGCTCAAATAAGGGTTTCAATTTTTTAAATAAGCTCAAATAAGGGCCCTAAAACACAATTTCAACAAATTAAAGTACATAATTAGTAAATATTGTGCAAGATGTTAGTTAATACTAGTGTGTGAGATGTATATAAATTAAAAGGCACGGAAAAATTTTATATCATACTACGCTTATTGAATTTATTTGGATTAATAGGTTTTGATTTTTAATTAATATAATAACACAAGTTTTGTATCAAAATTGATGTGTAGGCATGGCAAACATTGGTTTTCATCTAAGGAGAACCTAATTTGTAAAAATTTTCGTTTAGGATGTTTTCTAATTTATTGAAATTGTGTTTTGGGACCCTTATTTGAGCTTATTAGAAAGGCCCCGTATCTTTGAATTTGACCCAATCGAATACTTCTCTTTTGGGCCGAAACCCAACAGAATACTTAGAACTTAAAAGTGCTATTTCTGCTTAGTTGATTTATTTTTAATTAAACCTACTATTAATTTTATAAGCAAAACTTTCATTGAGTGCCACATGGCATTAGGTTTTTTTGACAAGTGTCAATAGTTAATTTTCTAATGTTTTGTTTATTATATTTTTATTCATTTAGTTTGGAAAAATCAAAAGACATTCATCCCCTTTTCCTATATAAAATAAATTAATCAAATAATTATAATTTTGTTATGAATATATATGTATATTGTGGATGTCCATGAATCTAAAATTAAAGCATGTATAAGATTAATAACTTGGTTCATTCGTACATATATACCTATGTACTAAGTTCATCCTCTTATATTTATGGTGATGTATTTATGTGCCTATAAATATACCAATTACTTTGTTATGGAATAGGATAAATAAGAACAATTTCTCCCATTTTTCATATTTTCTTCTTCTCCATATTCTATTGTCTCTCTACTTTTACATACTTCAATTTTCTATTCTCTTTGTTTGTTTTGTTATCATTTCACAACAAAATTTCATTTCTTAACTGAAATTTTCTTAAAAGAATTTTAAAAAAAAAAAACAGCCGCTCGCGAAACGCGGCCGGAAAATTCTAGTTATATATTAAAATTATTGAAATCTTGTTATCTAGTAACACTGTAGCAGTGCTTCCACTTCTAATTGTCAGGTCCCCAAAAGAAGCATCTTTGCAAATTGCAACGTATGATAAGATCAATATAGAATTTGAAAATTTCTGTAAATTAGTCCCCGTCTTACTTCATTCATGTTACTTATGTTACATTAATTAATAGACTAATACTATTAATGAAGTGATGCTGAATTGGCTGAAAATGTAGAGTTAGAACGTAGAAAGCTCACTACATAAGCAAAATGTATATATAGACAACAATTTGTTCATATACTATACTCATTTCTTTGTTTCTTTTGATGTTTTGGCCATCTCTTTTACAACTTCTGGAATTGAAGTCTTCTTTGTCTTCTTGCATATGAATAATTTCCAGATTCTTTTCTTTGTAAGCCGGTCATGGAGACAGAGACAAGGTTATCTTTTTCATTTTTTGGGTCAAAGATTCCAAAGCTTTTTTATCAAACTTTGTTCCTTAAAACATAGAAAATGAGAAAATGCTAACCATTAATTTCTACTTTGAAGTTTATAATGAGAAAATGCTTGACCTGATAAAACCTTGTAGACTTTCATGATGAGAATAAGCATAAATATATGATTATATATAATTCATACCAGATGCTTATCAAGCAGGTCTGTTAAACATATATATGATCATATTTATAGCTTTGCTAGCTACATATAAATCAAAGTTGAAGACATATATACATTATATGGCATATCACAGCACTGAATCTAGCATTTTAGTTGGAAGAATATATATGGTGAGAAGAGAAAGGATGAAAAATCAATACCATGTTATATAGTGTTTGGAAGCATAATTAATAATACAAGAATGGTTCTTTCTGCAATAACAAAGTTAAAATGGAGTCCAGAGCCGAACCTAAAAAGTTGTTTAGTTTCATGATGAACAACTAGTTTTCAACTATTTATAAATTTTAGGCTATATATAATTATATATATACTTCCTTCCAAGCTTATATGCTTTGCTTGGGTACAGATAAAGTTGGTAGTAGAACATTAGTGCCTACTTGTATTCATCTGCAACCATAGAAACCAAAAAAAATAGGATATGATTAGTCAGAATCTGATAACATGCTTTTATGTATCTTATATATGCAAATGATCATGAGATGCCATCATGCAGAAAGACTCAAATTACCAAGCTAATATGATGATAAACAAACAACAGATTGCAAGAGATGAATGAGGCAATAACCTAACCTTACACATTACACTTGTTCATGCTTCAAAGATAATGATTTAATGTAAATGGCATAAATCCTATATATCCAACTTGCTTACTATATGCATGTTATCCAGTGACTGTCACAATGTACGTATTACTTATCATATTAACATATATAAACATGTCAATAGTCTTCCATTCAATTTGGAGATCTTCCTCCTTTATACTTTCTGGAAAACTTCTCTGTACTCAGTGAATATTAAACAAATGAATAATAGGCCAAATGGTGTGCATGGTGTGTAATTAAGATTTAAACTGTATATAGATGGAAGAGAGAACCTTATACAAGTTGGAGAGGGGTTTGATCTTGGGTGGAGTACTCATTATTGGGTTCCAGGAGATTTACGGGGAGAAAATTCCGATTATAGGGTTGTGAAGTCACCGTCTGGTAGACAGACCCTTGTATCATATTTGATTGTTGCTGCTGCTGTTGTTGCGCTCTTTCATTTTCAGCTATCTGTATCATCAAACATTTACAGCTATGTTTAATTAACTATCTAAATGACTAAATCCCGGTATGATTGCAAGAGGGCAATAGAGAGAGACAGAGAGAGAGAGAGATGGATTATATACCTTGGCTCGCAAGTACATATTGTCATTCTGCAGCTCAACTTCCTAGAAAATAAGCACAAACAATTGTAAATATATAAGGAGGATTTTGATTTAACCATGAGCATTTGATCTATATATGTTCATCAGTCCACTAGCAGAATCTGTTTCTGGCAAGGGTGTTCAAGTCCTTTACAGGACCCAGAGCTGGTTTATGTTTGCAATTTAAAGTTTCAATCTTAATTTTTGTCACCACAAACATAGTAACTCAAAGCCTAATGTTCATACAGATCAAACATGGGTATAACACTCCATGAACATTTCAAGTTTGGTCCAAAGCTTTGAACCAGTTCTGTAACAGCTAATTATATTATAGTAAGTAATAACAGGATTACCTAATAGTTGCAGGATCAATGGATCAGATGCAAGATGATCAACCTGAAAGACTTAGCCACTTATTCAAAATCACCTAATAATATTGAGTTAAGTTGCAGGCATGTAGTACTTCCAGTCCTATCAAGAGTGTCATGGACCTCATGGTGACACAATTAAAATTCATACTAATTGAAGCCTTAGAAGTTTTTGCTTATTCATCTTATTATTGTCCAACCAGAAGTTTGGTCCTGTCCTATATTTAGAACTAGTTAACAGTACTATTTGGTACTATTTACTTATACTATTCAAACTTTGTAGAATACTATTTTCTCCTTTTGTGTTGGAAACACATTCTGAACTGAAACTAAAATGGTTGGTCTTTTATATCCCTGGTTGAGTTTCAAGCAACTATAAAAGGGGTTATGAGTTGACATCAGTGACCAATTGTTTACAAGAAAAACGACTTAATATCCTTTTTGCCCCTTGAATTTGTAGTGTTTGGACGTTTTGCCCCCTGAACTTCAATTTTGAACATTTTGCCTCATGAACTTCAATTTTGGGATGTTTTGCCCCCTTAGGCTAACAACACCGTCAAGATGCTGACGTTGCATTGCCACGTTAGACAAACCCGACCCACATGGCATTGCCACGTCAGCGGCTTGACAGTGCCGTTAGGCTGAGGGGGCAAAACGTTCCAAAATTGAAGTTCAGAGGACAAAATATCCAAACGCTACAAATTCAATCGGGAAAACCGTACTCTTTCCCAAGAAAAACTGCCCAAATAATCCAACTACTTTTTCAGTTTTCAGTTTTCACATAAACTATATATTGTAACCAAAACTCACTATTACTCATATCATAGTACTTCAAGAGTTAACTAGCATATATATATTAGAATAATAAAGATGATAATGTAGGAATGAAAGTTTACCCTCTTTTGCATGAACTCGATCTCTGCAAATAGCAATTCATTCTGCAAGAGGTTAAAGTAAGACAGTAAGTAAAATTTACTTAAATGAAAAGATAAAGAAAGGATTTAAAGGATGAAAAGTCTTTAATACATATATGTTCTAGCTTGAACACCAATGGTGAAGTAAAATACCTTTTTGGATCTAATTCTGCTAATTCCTTTCTCTAGTCTTCCCTCCAGGTTCTTCAGTTCCTTAAAGCTCAAGGAACTAAGAGCCTCACCAAGGATATGCCTGAAAGAAACATTAATCATGAAAACTTTTGCAGTAAATAATGCATTGAGAAGGAATGAAAATGAAAAGGATAATTATGAACAAGAAATAATAATAAAGAAAAACCAGTGGATTACATCTTTGAGTAAGCTTGAATTAATATACGTACTGATCAGTAATATTACCTGTTCATATTCTGGACATCACGAATTTGACGACGGAGTTTGGAGGCTTCTTGTTGGTAAAACTGAGGTGATATATATATGTATGTATCAGCCAGGATTAATTCACAACATTTACTTGAACTTGAACACATAAAGGGTTTACTATACTTTTGTCCAGTAAGGTTAATTTTTTTGGGTACCTCACTAGTTAACTGTCAACAGTATAACTAAAGAGAAATGATGTGTGTTCACCCCATTTGTACAACTCTCATACTCACCTATTTCACAAACATGTAAAATAACTAATTATTTGCGAGAGGTAGGTGATGAGTATATAGGTGGACAAATGAGGTGCATATGTAACTACTTGGGTTTTACTTATTAATAAAACCGTACTAGGGCTATATGTACTACTTAACAATGAATTAATTATATCTTATTAAAGTGACTCTAAAATTTTAAGATTTTCTTATTAATATAAATAAGGAAAGACCATTGTTTAATTTAATTACTCCATTGATTATTAGCTATATTATTTGCACTTGCCTGAGTGTTTGCTTCAGTAACAGATCCTGGGTTTGATGCATCTGAACATGCTTTCTTGTATCGTTCAATTGTTGCTCTCACACTGCAAAATCATCAAAAAAACTTTAGGTTATTTAAATGAAATATTCTACAGTACTGTGTGATCACTGATCACAAAACCACCATTCTGCTTAAACATCTAATTACTATAACACTTGACATTCATGGAATCATGGCAGCTACACATATATATGTAATTAGCAGATCAGACTATATTGTGCCAAATATTTCTTATATGATATATATAAGAATATTATTCCTACAGAAACTCCAGCCTTATGGTTTGCAGGAAACTAAAGCTGATAGATTAATTATTTGTACTACATATGTTTTTTTTTTTTTTTTCATGAAATTGATTAATTCAAAATATAATGAGAAGAAGGAAAATTAATTATAACCAAGCCACAAGCTTATTATCTAGAAAGAGAGAATATTAGTACACAGTACACACACTGATCATCCATTTTAGGATGTGTTTATAATTGGAACTGTTGAATAGCAAGATGGAATATAAGTTCAGTACCAACCCAATGGACAAAAATGTGGTACTGCGTGCTTTCTTGTCAGGCCAAAAGGCCTAAGAATTTCACTCTCCAACTCTTATATATAAAGGGTTGAAAGTGACACTACTGAAAGATCAATAGCACTCCAAATAACTTCAGCATCTCTCTCTCTCTCTCTCTCTCTCTCTCTCTCTCTATATATATATATATATATCTTACATTTCTTATTACAAATATGTTAAATTCATTCTTTCAGTCTTCAAATGTGCAAACATACCAACTTTTTTTGGGTATATTGAATAGACAAACTGTTTACAAACTCAATTTGGTAAAATACCTTTTGCTATACAAAAATAATTAAATAAAAAAATAAAAAAGGGCTATTATAAAACAGAATGAACAGAGAAGCATACCATTACTGTATAAATCTACACCATATATATGTGTATATGCATATATTTATAGTAAAAGGGGGGTGGAATATCTTAGCTAAACTTTTGGTCTTTTCTAAATGCTATCAGAAAATGAAGTTCCTTTGCAGATGGTAATATAAGCTTCTTATAAGATTAAACTAATAAGATTAGTTTCATCTACAGTAAAATTTGTGGAAGCCTATAGCTGCATTGAAAATTTGAAATCATCTCTCTGTCTTATTCGGTTAATAACAGATGATTCTCTCCTTTATATTGGCCTAGAAAACTCTGATGAGAAATTTAAAAAAGACAACTTCAAATTCACCTACCTAGCTAGTCTCCATTGAACTGGTGACCAATATTATAGTATTTTACCAATACTTTCTATTTCATGTTAGCTAGGTTGTATATATAATTTATTTTTTTTTTTGAGTAAACTAGGTTGTATAATTAATTAGGTGCAAAAAGAGTAATGTAATCCTTGATATTCCTTTCTGGCCAAAAAATCCTTGATATTCCTAACCCAAATTTTCATAGCCCTTATATTTGGGAAAATGAACTATGTTTTTTTTCTGCACAAGTCTGAGTTAGAATTATGAATGGTGTTAATTTAATTATCCAATGCTCTCCTTTGCTTCATCCATTCTTACTCTCTCCTCAAAAACACTATCTCTTATGTTAAAAAATTTCAAGTTTAGTCTTCATAGTTATTATTTAAAAGCATTCATTAAATTATAATTTTAAAAAATAGCAATAGGAAACTAGTCCTGTCATTATTCAATATAAGGACTAGTATAGTGTTTCAAATTGTAATCAATAATACGTTGAATATGGAGCAAGAAAAAATGGAAAAAATCAGTATGGAGCCTAATTGAACATATGGGATGAAGGCTTATCCCAAGGCAAAAAAAGATATGGGATGAAGAGGGAGTGTGCTTTTCTTTAATTTCTTTGTATAAGAAAGTAATTCTAACATCTTATTATATGTAATGTTCTATCTTGACTAGGTTAAAATTATTTAACTTAGCCACAAATTATCTTAAATAGTATATATTTTTATCAAATTAAAATATTCATTTAAGAAACATAATGAAGTCAAAATCAAGTCATGATAATTTCAATATCTAAAAAGAGAGGTATGAAAAATACTGGCCAAAGGGCAAGTGCAAGGGGCAAACTGCTGCAGAAGAAAAGTATAGTAAAGCAGCACTTTTACAGTTTTACTCACAGTAAACCCAGGTAAGAATATGTTTCCTTAATTTTCTCGAGCTACTGATTGGTTGTCTCTGCCACTCTGGCACAAGATCTCTCAATATGATTGGCTGGAATCCTTTCATTTTTTTTTCTTTCTGAAATCAGAAATCTTTTCATCTTTATATTACAGTAGAATTACAGTAGATTATATATATAATTAATTATTTATTTATATTTTATTCTATTAAAAGTTTCCCTAAGCCATTCCACAACATGTAATAACCAGAGAAATCATTAAATACCCAGATCAAAGTGATCAACCATTGCAAAACCCAAACATCTTTTCTTTCATATTATATTATATTTTTTATTTTTTTATTACAACATGAAAAAAGGTTTTCCTTTTAAGTTTTTTGTTTTTCTAAAGATGAGAATGAAAGAAAAAGAATCTGCTAAACTTTGGGTGCCTGTAAAGTGTAAAACACTCATTGACTGGGTTATAACTTATAATAAGAGTGAAAACTAGTTGCAGAGAGCAGCAGCAGGCAGCAGCGAATGCTGCACGCTTCAAGAAAACTGCAGACAACCCCATTGGTTCGTACTCCTTTGTTTCCTCCTCTCTTCCTCCATCACTTCAATTAACTTTACTTCTCCCTCTACCAGCTATATACTTAACTCTTTTTTAGTTTTTCACTAACAAATTAAAATGCTTGAGTTTGTTGTTCATATTCATAAATTTTATTGAGATCTTTCTTTGAGAATTTGTGACAGAAATCAAATGGTGAAGCACATAAACCCATTAAACTAAGAAGTTAGTTTCCCAAAAAGATGGTAGCTTTATCCTTTTTCTCTACTTAAAATAATGCTAGTAATTTTAAAAAACATTTTTAAGACCCAAACAAAACTACCAATTTATACTAGAGTTTATTTGTCATGTCATGTAGTTTAGAGCTGGCCTCAGGGAGAAAAGAATGGACTTTAAGATATAAATGATCATTTTGACAATTTGAACATATTAAACTTGAAGCAGCATGCTACCACAAAAATGAAAACCCCCTCTTATATTCACCCAAAGAATTGCAAAGTGTGGAAACCCCATAGATTAATTTGAGAAAGGAAATTCTTTTCTCTTTTAAAAAAAAAGGAAATGAAAGAAGAAGAGGAAGCAAATGAGATAATAAAGAAGGAATCCTTTGACAACAATATTGTCAGTAATGAGAAGTGAGAAGTGAAGAGAACTGAAAAATCTTTTACCTGACATGACCAAAGATTCGTATATTGTGTTAACTAAGGCAAACACAGCTAAGCTTAACTAAAGAAACCCTAGTCTTATGCACTCCAAAAAGGGCAAACAAATCAAACTTTTATAAATAAAGTTTGTTTTGGGAATTTTTAAAACCCTAAAACTTAAAAATTTGCAGTTTCTTTTAAATATACCATAAAGAACCTAACAAGAGACAAAATCCATGTACCCCTTGATATATACCTGAAACTTTTCCTTTTTTCTTTTGCCAGAAACTAAGCTAAGCATTTGTTGAAAGAAAATACCCATTTAGGCAAAAACCCTAATCTAATTAAGATCTGATAATTTTGTTGAGTGACTGATTTTGTCACACATCCAATTAGACCATAACCTTAACTTTGGCAGACACAGAGACAGACAGACAGCTGATTGAAAGTATCATCTTGTGTCGACAAACATTACAAAAAAAATCTAGTATAAACTATAAAAAAGAAATCTTAATTGGTTTTGAATCTGACAGAAAAGGGTTCATATTTTAATAAGATTTTTTTTTAAGATTGATCAGAAGAGATAGATAGAGAGATATGAGGAAATGGGCTAATGAGAGCGTGACACAGTTTTTGTTTGTAGCAGACTTTTTTTTCTTTCTTGTGAGAGCCTTTGATAGATGACATGTGGAGAGAGAGAGAGAGAGAGAAGAAGAAAGAAAAAAAATGTCTGCTTTTAAACCCCATCTGCATATTATCATTACAACCCTAGTTGTTTCTGCTCTTTAGAACTACTACTATTTCACCATTTCAGATCTGCATATCTAATCAAAACAAAAGACATGAGGAAGACAAGCTGAAAAGAAAATCCAAACAAAACCCAAATAAAGGTTTGGAAAGTACAATAAACAGAAACCAAGACATGATCAAGAAAGACTAGGTAAATCTTTGTTTTGAGGAACTCAATCTTACTATAACTTGTGAAAAAAGACCCAAAAAAGAACAAAAAAGCCTGCACACTTGTAAGAAATATCAGCTTACCAGCTTAAGAAGAAGAAAATCAACAAAACTGAGAAATGAAATTATACTAATGAAAAAGAAGTAGATGGAATTAACCTGTTGTTAGCATATTCATAGAGACGGCCACGGCTGGAGAAGACTATGAGAGCAACTTCAGCATCACAAAGCACAGAAAGTTCATAGGCCTTCTTGAGCAATCCATTGCGACGCTTACAGAAGGTAACTTGTCGATTAGTTGTGTTCTCGATCCGCTTAATCTCAATTTTGCCTCTTCCCATTTTTTTCTGGGAAGAGCTTTCCGGTTCTTGATTAGGGAACTCCAGGTTGCTAGCTGAAAAACAAGCAAATCCCAAATTTTGATAAACTTGATATTGCAAAAAGATAAATACCTTTAACTTATTTTGAGCCCCTTTTGTTGATCAAATTCAGAACAACATACCAAAAAAAAGCTAAACATAACTTATATTTAATTGGTTAACGTTTTAAAGATTTTGGTTCATAGCTGGGGACTCTAACCTGGTAAGGAAACCAAAAGGAAAGGAAGGATTAGGAAGGTAAAGGGAAGAGAGAAGTTCTTGGAATTCAACTCTCTTCTTCTTCTTCTTCTCTTTTCTTTTGATGAATATGGTTTAATTAGAACAACAGTTTTGAGTTGCAAAAAAGGAAGTTTGCTGCTTTAGCAGATGGGCATTTATAGACAGAAAATTGACCCTTTAACAATCACCCAACACTAATTTTTCCTTTTAATTTTTTTTTCTCTTAGTATAAAGGTATTTGTAAAAGCAAGCTAATATACTTAGGTAAAATTTCTAATGGAGAAGTAGAAATAAAATAGGAGAAAGAAAGGGTAGGATGCTAAAGAGGGATGCTTGATGTTCACTTTGAGATTCCATTAACCGTCCATTTCTTCTTGTATGGGAAAAAGAAAAGAGTTATGATAAAAGGGTATTTTGGAAAGTGACTAGCAATGGTCTTGAATGAGACCTTGTGCTTAGTTGCTCTCAGAAAAAGCAATGCAAATTCAATGTACAGAGCTACTGTACATATTATAATGTATAGGCACTCTGACTTCTCTGTGAGAGGCCCAATTGAGATCCGACGCGACTCAAATCGAGATTAATTGTGGTCTAATATGGTTACCGAATACCGGAAGTTTTGTACAAAAAGAAACAGTATTATTATAATGTATACAAGAGAAATATAAAAACAAAAAAAAACAAATTAGATGGCTCCTATGTTATAATTTGCCCTGTGAAATTTTGGGTGTTTTGGGGCCCCTCCTATAATACTTCAACTCAACTCCTATGGTTCACAACAGCCAAAACAAATAAACTCCTATGGGTGGTTATGGTTCAAAGTTTTTCACCCTCTTTCCCTCTCTCTCTTACATTATTTGTAATAGAATTTTTATTGTATGTGATAGCCACAGCAAATGTGACGTATGGTGAGGCTGACTCCCATGTGAAGTTCTGCTCAGCATTCTATTCTTGGGGTTCATTTATGGTATGATTAGAAGAGACCCTTTTGATAATTTTGCTGCATTGTTTCTGAATTTCACCTGTTTGATTTAAGGGGATAAAATTTAGTGGAAAAAAAAAGTGGGTTCCTCAAGTACTTCCACACGGCCCAAAATGCCTGTATCACTACTATTTCTTATTCAT
The DNA here is from genome assembly GCA_001974805.1 of Corchorus capsularis. Lineage (NCBI taxonomy): Eukaryota > Viridiplantae > Streptophyta > Magnoliopsida > Malvales > Malvaceae > Corchorus > Corchorus capsularis. The sequence goes on along the minus strand of AWWV01013448.1, from coordinate 867 downwards.
CATTGTTGGAGATAGCTAATTCACCCAAGCAGGCAGCTAAGCGGAGTACTGCTTGATGTTCATTCTTTCTTTTTATAATATTCTATCATTTCTTTGTCAATCTAGCAATTGCATTTGAAGCTATTCATTTTGGTTCGAGAAATGGAGGATTCCATTATATGTCCTTGAAGAATCCCAAGGGGAATGGGGATTTATTCATCAATACCCACCGAAGCTATTCAAATCCCACATTGTTCTAGTTGCATGTGAAATGTTTGTATGGATGATTGCAGTTTTTATGCCATATATATTCCATGATTGTTTGTTTTCCTTCAAGGCACAGAGTAAATATATATTTTATTTCATGGTATGGGATCTATATCTATGTCTTTGACATTTCAAATTCGGATGGTCGGTTTGCATAGGATAGGTTAAAAGGCTTAGATTGATTAGAGGTTCACGCCAAGCATGGTGCTTATATATGTAGATGTAGTGATGGGGCTGGCCAAAGAGTAATAATCATTCCTTTTGCAAGAAAAACTTCTATGACTTTTGCATATTGTTGGCCGGTTGTTGGCAGACTTGATAAATATAGAATGCATCACAACTCAATTGACAGTGTGACTTCGGGGCTTTTTCTTGTTGAAAATCAATTTAAAGGTTTGAGTATGAGAATATAAGATATTAATTTTTTATGCCCTCAAAAAATTAATGTATAGGAGAACTATTGACTAAACTTACCTTCATTGAAGTTGTCAGATTTTAAATCTCCATTAATATTTTTTGTCCAACGGAATTTTTATTATTATTAAAATAAAATTAATAGTACGTTTTTCAACCAAATAAAGTTGGCTAATGAAAACTTGGCTAATGAAAACTTTGCCCCCC
>AWWV01013447.1:0-58115 GCA_001974805.1 Corchorus capsularis | reverse complement strand
AAAGGAAGCAGCAACTGAGTTGGTGAGAGGAAAAAAGACAACAGCGAGAGAAACATTAATTAAAAGTAATTAAGGGTTTAGGGTTTAGAAGCAATTAATTAAAAACATTAAATATTAATTAAAAACCATTAAGGAAGGGAAATGTGTAATTACGAAAAAGGGTAGAAGGAAAAGGAATGGGGGAAACTCATAGAGGGGCTTTTTAGTCATCCGAAAAGTGTAATTACGAAAAATGGTAGAAGGAAAAGGAATAGGGGAAACTCATAGAGGGGTTTTTTAGTCACCTGAAAAGTGTGAAAAGACCAAAAATGGCCAAAAGGAGCCACCACATTAATCCTCAATTTGGTCTTTTCGTAATTTTCTATATAGTTAAAAATAATATATAGTATATATATGTGTGGCAATATTGCAATTAATTTGACACATAAAGAGGCTCTCGTGGCCCAAATGAAAATTGACTATATATAAATATGTAAGTTTATGGCTAAAATTAATCATCCAAAACTTTTAGTAACTAGAAATGCACAACCATGTTTATAAAATTTGATATTTCTTGTGAAATGTCGACAATTGGGAGAACATATAACACTTATCAGAAATAACAATTCATAAGAATCAATAGTCACCTATGACCTACTCTATTTAATTTACACTTTAAATTAGTGATTTGGATATAATTAAGTGATTTATATATAATTATGTTATTGGTAACATTTAAATTTGGGGTTTTTTTTTAATTGAATAATATATATTATTAATTATATATATTTGTTGGTCAAGGTTTTAAGGAATTAACATTTCTTGATCGACAAATTGTTTGGTACTTAAAAGGAGTTCATAATTCATAGCATAAAGGGTACCTCAAGAACATGACAAAAATTATATAGTACGTGAACTAAGCAAAAAAACAGAACACTTTTAACTTTCACTTTCGTTCTTGTAACTAATTTGGCCAACACCAATATATGTTTTGATTTCGCTAAAATATGATCGAAGGAAAAGTGTGGAGAAACATTAAACAAAATAAAGCTATACCCTAAGAAAGATAGAAAGCTATAAACGAAATCAAATCAACCACTTGCATGTGTGGAACACGAGAGCTACGTAAGACCAAGAGCCAATTGAGTATCGAAAACAGATGGAGTTTTTTTTTTTTTAAGAAAGGTTGAAACTTGAAATTAATTTGCCTATGTTTCAAATTGACTGACCTTTTGAGTCAAATTAATTCTAGCATTGACCTTTAGCTACAAAATATATGTATATAATCAAATTTTCAAATATATTTTGAAAAGTTTAAGACTTAACTTAATCAAAAGATAATTTTTAAAATTTTAATTTTATATTTTTTTTTATAATTAAGGGTTAAAGTTAGAATTACACATTAACCCAAAAGGTCAGATAATTTAGTAGTTAAATTATTCATATATACCTACAATCATTTATGTTATGCTTATATAATTCATTCATTGGTGTATATATATATCTATGTAATTTTACAATTAATATAATATATTCGTTTGTCGACAATGAATTTGATTAGACCTTTGATATGTGCATTTAAATTGTTTGACAAAAAAATTTGTTGTCGAGATTTCACCCAAAAAAAAATTGTTGTCGATATAAGAATGCATTATTAGGTAATAATAAACAAATAAAACCCTAGCGGCTTCCTCTTCTCTTTTCCCTTCATGTCGTCTCTCGGTTCTTTCAGTGCTTTTGTTTACCCCTCCTCCCCCTTGGTCTCTCAGCTTTTTCGATGCTTTTGTTTAGCCCCTCCTCCTGCTTGGTTGATACACTAAGGGAGAGGAGGAGGGGTTTTCTTTTTAGTTAGTTTATTTATTTGTTTTAATAAAATACTTAGATCCACAGTTTTTTTTTATTCAATTTGTTTTGTTGAGTCATTTTTTTCCATAATTTAAATTTTACAATTGATTTGCAAACTGTGGATGAGTGGTGAAATTGTGTTGTTTAATTTTCTTTTTCATGTCATGCAAAAGATCTGTTATTCGAATCCATCACTTTCCTGTCGCTGGTAAAATCGTTTTGTTTGGAAAAACAAGCAAAAGCGAAAGAGTGCTGGATGTGCTACAAAGTTATCAACATGGTTCGAGATAGAAAGATTTATTGATGCGAGGAATGAATTACACGGTTTTGCTAAAGTATTTTCAAGCAGAAGAAAACATTATGAAAAATTATTGTAATATCAATATCGAGTTTGTTCTTGCATTTATAAAACTGAAAGTTTAATTTGCTTTTTATTAAAAAAATTGTTGTCGAGATACACTTGGAATTGCGGTGTAAAATTTCGCTTATATTTAATGAACTGATGACGATGGATTATAGAAACAATTTAAATGTTAAACATCCAAATGAGAAATAACCAAATAAACTATAATAATAATTACTGTGAGACTTGAAACTAAGACTCATAAAGTTGGATACAGTGAAACCCCAAAATATGATATTACAATGGGACTTGAATCAAGGATCTTACAATTCAAGTACAATACACATACCAGTTAAATTAACAACTCGGGTGTATATAATTATTTACGCAACATAGAATTTTTATAGGATGTGAAAGGAAAAAGAAAGGATTCATGGGGATGGTGATTAGCTAAAATTTCGACCAACTGACCGTTCCTATTTTTTCCCCTTGTTTCATCGGGGGATCAAAAATGGGAATTTGGCAAGGACATAACTAAAATTATGAGATACAAAATGAGCTAAAACGCATATTAAAGGACTCAAGGGAAGACTGAAAACTAAATGAACTTTTACCAAAACGAGCTTAAATTTTGACTAACATATTAAGAGGGAAATCCTCTATTATGGCTTGGGATATTTTTGTTTTGGATGAGAATATTTTAGCTGAAACATAGTGGGAAGAAATTGACAACTGAAATTGTACAACAAGGCAAATATATACCACAATCTTATGGAATAATAATTCACCCTATCATATAGTAGTATTATAGGGCAAGATATGAAAGTGAAAAAGCTAGGAAAGCCTAACCAAAAAGTTTGATTCACAAAGCATATGAAATAATATAACATGCATTTCTAATAGCATAACCTTTTTATTTATTTATTTTTGGGTAAAAAAATACTTTTAAACATTTTTTTCCCAAGCTCTGAAAGAAGATGAAATGAACCCAAAGCTTAAAGTACATGCAATAATCCAAATTAAAGCTATTTGAAGGCAAGGGACCACAATTGCAATATCATGTTCCATGTTTGAACCTAAAAATGATGGTGAAAGATGCCAATATTGAATGCAATTACCTAATACTATAAACGATGCATAAGCTGTCACCATCCACTCACATTTGGAGTTGGATAAGTTAGCGCAATTTTTAGATGACAACAAACATGGAAGGACAATTTGTAGATGCGTATGATCATTTCCTCTGTAATTTTTTTTTTCTTCATCTTATTATAGGTTGAAAAAATCCCATTAAGGGCCATGGAACAATTCCTCTGTAATTAAATAAGAGCCAAAATTAATAATTAAATTAATTAATAATAATTATTTTTGGAATAATTATTATTAATCACTCCCTATATATGCCGCCCCTACCTATGGGATATGGTGTAACAGGCTTTAAGGGTGCAGCTTTCTTAGATACAGCAGCCTCATAGTGCAGGCAGAGAGTAAGGAAGGAAGTTGTATGCTACCTGACCATGCAGGTGGGAGATATACCATGGAATAAAATAATCTAAGTATTTCCCATACCCAGGGAAGGCCGCCCTAGTTATAGGATGCAGCCTCCTCACCCCTTGCACTGGGAGGCAGGGAGTAAGAGAGTATTAGCAAGAGAAACACTCATTGAACTAAGGGAGGTATGAGATATTATCACCCACCACCCTCATAAGTGACCACCCTAGTATAGTGGTCAAGCCGTCCAGCTAGTAGTACTCCCCCGGGAGGCAAACTTGCATTTTATTCATTTAAGGACAAAAAGGCAAGGTCAAAGCAATTGAGCTAGCTAGGGGGTGCGGCTCCAAAAAGGGGTTTCACCATGATGTTACTTGATACATGTAGATCATCTTAGTGAAGTTTCATCTCAAACAGACTACGTATGAAAAATTTATGCAAGTTTTTCAGTTAAGGACAGTTTGGGGTGTCAAACCAACTTCTCTATGCTAGAGAGTTCAGTTTTACTTAGAATTTTTCCCATATCCTCATGGGGATAATCTAAGCCCCTTGGCAAAATTTCAGCTCATTCAGACTTAGAATGAAAAACTTATGCTAGTTTTTCATTTAAGGACAGTTTGAGGTGAGAAGCTCGGTTTACTATGAAGGAAGGCTCGAATCAAGCAGAAGTTTCATCTCAAACAGACTACGTATGAAAAACTTATGCAAGTTTTTCAATTAAGGACAGTTTGGGGTGTCAAACCAACTTCTCTATGCTAGAGAGTTCAGTTTTACTTAGAATTTTTCCCATATCCTCATGGGGATAATCTAAGCCCCTTGGCAAAATTTCAGCTCATTCAGACTTAGAATGAAAAACTTATGCTAGTTTTTCATTTAAGGACAGTTTGAGGTGAGAAGCTCGGTTTACTATGAAGGAAGGCTCGAATCAAGCCAATATTATAACCATGGTCTATTTCTGATATACAAACCCTACTGGTAAAGTTTGAGCTCAACCCAAACTCGTTTGCAACTTTACCACCTTCTTCAGTTAAGGACAAAGTGACTTTATCACCCTGGTTTAGCCATAATTCTTAATTAAGAGGTATTTTCATGATTTGAAGATCTAGATATGGCTAACTATGAGTGATTTCATGGCCAAGGTACTTAGTTCCATGACCCAGGGTCACCTCTCAGCCAATCAAGTGATATCAGCTCATAGGAGGCAAGAGAGATTACACTTGATACAACAGATGTTATCCAGCACCTCATGCTACCTAGGTACCATGAGGGGGAGTCGCCTATCACCATGAGGGACACCTCATCCTCCTCTCCTCACCCTCCTATCACCTGCTGCAGCAACTAGAAGGAGAGGGAAGCTTCACTGCAACTTCCTGGAAGTTTCCTCCGACCAATCAGAAGAGTTCGACTTCCTCAGCAAGTAAAGCCCACTAGATTTTCAGGCCCATGCCGCCCCCTATATAAAGGAACCATTTCCAGAGTTTCAAATCAAGTCCTGCACTTCACAACTTGCTCCGTGCAAAAAACCAAGCTCCGTGCTTATTTTCTCCCTGGCTCCACGCCTTTTTACTCTTGTTCATCACGAGTTCTTACTCGTTCTTCAAATTTCCTTTGTTCAATCTCGTCCACGGACGTTAAAACATCAATCTTTTGTTTATTTTAGAAAAGACAGCAATCAAATTGCTCTTTTCCCCCTGTTTCTTGTTATCTCTTTTAGGAAGTTAATCTAGTGGATCAATGATTTAAATGCTTTGGTGTGACTTTGATCCAGTCCCCACAAATCGCTCGGATCTTTTTAATCTGCTGCGTTTGCACCAGACCTAGTTGTTTACTCTCTTTGACAATTTCAGCAAATTGACTAGCACGCCCCTATGCTGTCATTAAGTAGTTTTCGCAGAAACTCTTCCAAGAGATTTTTGGCGTAACACTATTCATACCAAATGGGTTATACCCATTGATAAGTTGTGAAGAGTTTCTGGGCATTTATAATAATATCAAGTGCTATTCCTATGTTGGCATTTCTAATTTCTGGAGTTTTAGCCCCGATTAACAGTGAATTGCATGCATTTGGACCCTTAATTGAGCCGATTTTGTAAGATGTGGCTCTAAATTGACTCAATTAGAAAGTTGTATACTAAATCAAATCATTTCACAAATGTTAGATCTCAAATTGAGTAATGTACGAGGGAGATAGAGAAATTACCTATGTAAGGTTTTGAGTACTATCCGTACACACACTTGTCTGAACGTTGGACACGCATCTGACGAACGACGTCCTCCTAAGCACTCGACAGGACAACCCGTAACCCAGATCCGACCCGAGTAAAATCCATCAATCCGTATAGGTCCTTACAACCTATCACCTGACATCCCAATGCCTATATAAAGGGTAACCCCTCATTTATTACTCCATATTCCAAAACTCTAGACTTTAGACTCTTAAAATCCTCTCAACTATCCTCGAAGATTCAATGCTGACTTGACTGTCGGAGTGCTAACGCGGGATTCCATCCCTCGCACTCCTAGGTGTTCTTCCACTTGTAGGTCTTCAACCCTAAGATCTCAGAGACTCAGGACGACGATCTTTGCAGACTGTCCTTGTTGATTATTTTACCCTCAACATAAGGGAATGGGAAGACTCAAATTTGAGATCTCCTCCTCACGTTGATGCATCCAACCATTTCAATTTAAGAAAGAATTCAACTTATTATGATCTTTAAAAAGCAATAAATATTGTTAGGAAAAAATGTTCATAAGTCGTGCAACCTACCCAAAGGCCTCAAGCTAATCAAAATTCGGTCGAGTTTAGAAATATCGTAGTACCTTTGTTAGGCCGGGTTTTGGCAAAGAATTACCAAAACAAAGAAGCTATAAGTCCAATAAGTATTTTTGGCCGACCTATGAGTTTATCTATATGTTTATATATAATATATTTTTTTTTTTGCACAAACAGTAGGATATTTTATTTAGATAATCTGAGCATTACATATAGTAGCAGGATGGATCAGTCTTGGGGTAAACCCATTACACATGTCATTGTACAAAAGTTGATCTAGGAAAGGCTGATTTGTAAAAAACTCTGCAGAAGCTTTTGTCTCTACGACCTTCCTTGCTAGAACGTTTGCTACCTGGTTACATTCTCTATAAACAAAAGAGTAGCAAAGACTTGAGAATCCTACTGCTATTTCAGAGCATTCACGTTGGAGCAACTCCAGACGAGGGTGAAGATTCCTCATCCTGTTAAACATTTGAATGGAGCTTAAGGAGTCAGATTCAACAATGAGATTAGCAATTTGCAATGAAGCAGCCAGTTTTAGACCATATTTGATTCCCTGCAACTCAGCAATATCATTGGAAGTAATGCCCAAATAAACATGAAAAGCAGCCAATAAAGAACCAGAAGGGGATCTCAAGATTCCTCCACAACCTGCAAATCCCGGATTTCCTAGGCAAGATCCATCCACATTTAACTTAACATAATTTGGTGGTGGTGGTGACCAAGCAAGGTAGAATTGACATGGTGCTCTAGTTGGATTGGATTGAAATAAAGTTTTCACAAATGAGTGGATTTTAACCATGCTAGAGGTAATATTCAAAGGTTTATTATCAAACAAAGAAGCATTTCGTTCATTCCAGATTTGCCATAAATAAAACACAAGAAGGGAATTCTGGGGGACTGTTGTAGTTAGTAAATGACTATGAAGATGTTGATTATGCAGAGATTTCAGTAATAAAACAATGTTAAGTTCACTTGGATTCCAATGCCAATTAAAGTCTGTCCAAAAATTTTTATAGTATGGGCAAGCAAAGTAAATATGGATTATATCTTCAGGAGCTTGTTGACATAAATGACATAGATCTGAGGGAATAATCCCCTTCCTAAACAATTCAACCCCAGTAGGCAGTTTAGCATGTGCACACAGCCATGTACAGAAGAGAACTCTAGGCATTGCTTTAGTATTCCAGAGATAGTGCCATGGTAAAGAAGGTAAGTTGGGTTTAAGATGTCTAGAAATAAGAAATTGATATAAAGAAGCAGTGGTAAACATACCACTTTTATGAAGTGACCAGATAGGCTTGTCAGAACATGGCAAAGAAGAAAGGGGAATGGCACTTATCTGATGTTGCACAATTGTGGGAATGTAAGGAATAATAGGCTCAAGATTCCAGGTATGGGATGTAGTATCAATTAAATCTGCTACTTTCATATCCAACAAATGAGAAGGGGGTTGTGTAATAACAAGATCTAATAAACTATTATTGTCAATCCATTTATCCTTCCAGACACTAATGACAGAGCCATTTCCTACCCTCCAACTCATGTGATCTGCAATTAGAGGAATGCATTTCTGTAAACCTTTCCAAAAACAAGAAGATATTCTCTTGGTAGGGGCCTCTAGGATTGATTTATTGGGGAAATATTTTTGTTCAAGAACTTTGTGACTAATTGATTCAGTATTATGATTTAGCTTCCATACAATTTTGGAGAGTAATGCTAGATTAAATTTTTTTAGAGAATGTATTCCTAAACCTCCATATTGTTTTGGCATCACACATATATTCCAATTAACCAAGGAAACCTTATTAGTTCTATTACTAGGGTTCCATAAAAACTTCCTAATTAAAGCATGTAGGTCATTAACAAGGTACTGAGGTAATAAAAAAACAAAGAGAGTGTATATAGGAATCGAAGTTAAAACAGACCTTATCAAAGTTAACCTCCCTGCATATGACAGACATTTATTATACCATATGTTAATCTTGCTTTTAAATTTGTCGACTAAAGCTTTAAAAGTTAGTTTGTTCATTCTTCCTGTAAAAACAGGGAGACCTAAGTATATGTCTTGAGTATTAAGGGTTGGTACTTGGAAGAAATCTGTAGTGGACAATTTTGAAATTTCTGTAGTATTTGGTGAAAAGGTAAATGTACACTTGTTTAGATTAAGAGATTGTCCTGAAACCTCACAATATTTATCTAATAATTGTTTTAGAATTAAGCAATTTGGTGCATCATTTTTAGCAAAGATAAAACAATCATCTGCGTAATTAAGAATAGGAATTGGTGGACCGGATCTAGATGCTCTAAGTGCTTGAAATTCATTCCTATGTAAAGCACTAACAAGGAGCTTATTTAACATGTCTGAGCAAAGGATAAATAAATATGGAGACAGAGGGTCACCTTGTCTCAGTCCTCTTTGGGGTATTATACATTCTGAAATTTTATTATTGACTAAGAGCTTATATGACACTGTTGTAATGCATTCCATTATTATATCGATCCACTTAGGGGGGAAATTATAAAAATTTAAACAATCTCGGACAAATCCCCATTCAATTTTATCATAAGCTTTTTCAAAGTCTAGTTTAAATGCAAAGTAAGAAATGTTGCCCTTGGTCTTCCTATTAAGAGAGTGATAAAGTTCATGAGCAACTATAATGTTATCAGTTATAGCTCTGTTGGGAACAAAAGCATTTTGAAAAGGTGAAATAAGTTTAGACAACATTGGTCTAAGTCTTTGTGTTATGATAGAGGTGATGATTTTATAAATAACGTTACATAAACTTATTGGTCTGTAATGTGAAGGTTCTGAGGGATTCTCCCTTTTAGGAATGAGAACAATGAATGTTTCATTAAGCTTTTTTAGTAAATGGGATGAATGAAAAAAACTTTGTACAGTTGCAATAACTGAGTTACCTAAAATGTCCCAGAACTTCTTAAAAAAACCAGCAGTTAATCCATCAGGACCTGGGGCTTTATTAGACCCCATTCTCCATACAGTATTCCTAATTTCTAAAGGGGAAATTGGCCTTAGTAAAGAATTATGATCTTCTGTGGATAATTTGGGGAAATCATTCAAGTGTGTAAAGTTAAAGATTACAGGATTACTAGTGTTATATATTTGAGTATAAACATTGGTGAAAGAATTAACAATATTATCTGAGTCTGTTATCCAAGCATTGTTAAAAAATAAAGCATTAATAGTATTAATCCTTCTTCTATGTTTAACTTTAGAGTGAAAGTATCTTGTATTACCATCACCTTCTGTAATCCATTTATCATGAGCTCGTTGAGCCCAATATATTTCCTCTAGTTTGTTGAGTTCTTTAATCTGGGTTAAAATGTTCAGTTCGTCCTCTTGAAGCAGGGGGTTTGGTACAGTGGTGAACTGTTGTTGTACATTTTGTAAAGAGAGGTGAAGGTTGTTAAGTTGATGTTTTATATTACCAAAGACATGTTTTTTCCAAGAAACAGATTCCTTAGCCAGTTGTTTACATTTATTAGAGAAATTATAAGCATTAAATCCTACCCTAGGTGAATTCCAGATATTTTCTACTATAGCTTTGTAATCTTCTCTATTTAGCCATTGATTCTCAAATCTGAATTTTGTATTACTCCAACGGACAATCGAAGAGGTATCTATTAAAATAAAGTTATGGTCTGACCCTACACTTGGAATATTATGTACTATGGAATTGGGAAAGGTGTTTAACCAATTAGTATTGACTAATGCCCTATCTAAGCGTTTCCTAACATGTTGTTGATCAAATTGTTTATTGTTCCATGTAAATGGAGGACCACTATGACCTAAATCATACAGATTACAGCTTTCCAAACATGATGAGAACCTATCCATTGTTCTATAATTAGGAGGTGCATTACTCAATTGCTCATTAGGAGAAAGAATAGCATTAAAATCACCTACAACTATCCATTCAATAGAAATAGTAGTAGATAATTGAACTAATTCATCCCATACCTGTTGATGAGCCTGTGGATTAGGATTTTGGTACACCGCAGTGAGTTGAAGTGGTGGGTCAGGTGCTGGGGGATGAACATGTGCTGAGATATACCTAGGGGCAGTGATGTTGGTATGAACTGTCAATTGTGCTGGGTCCCAGAGGAGCCATAAACCACCATGGTGAAGAGATAATTCTGCCTACTAGAGGGATATGAGCTAGGACATGTTCAGCTCGTGTTGCTGTAATTTTGGTCTCCATGAGAATCAAGATTTGGGGATGATGTCTTTGTAGCATGTCAAACAGCTCGGGTAAGAAATCTTCCCTTCCAGCACCTCTACAATTCCATTCAAGGATCCTCATGTAGTTGGGTCCTTGAATTAGGTGGAGTGTCTCCTCGATGTTCATAGTCTGAATCCCCTCTCTCAACAACGCAGATGCGTTTTGGTGGTGATTCTGAGCAGGTTGTTGATGGATGCCTACGTTTTCCAGCACTGACATCTTCAACAAGTACATGAAGTTCCTTTGAGGGTTCATCATATCTCGGATGGCCTCGACGTTTAAAACGACCAGGGGAGCGGTTATTGGGTTTGCAAAGATGTGTGGTTGAAAGTGGTTGGATTGGAAGAGATATTCCCCTGGATTTGGAGTTAGCATTTGGTTGTTTAGGGGAGCGTTTTGAGGAGCGAGTTCGTGGTGAAGAGGTGGTGGTGGGTTTTCGAATTGGAACTGATTGTGTAATCCGGTCTGAAGAAGACTTTGTAGCTGTGAAACGGAAAGGTTGTTCAAAGCCTGGAGGAGGTGCACCAGATGTTGGTTCTGTTGGTCTCGATTCATCAGTGGATCGAGCTGTGGTAGGGGAGGGGTTATAATTTGTGTCCTTGGGTGAGGAGTCGGTGGTCGGGTTGGGTGAGGTGGATGCTGGTTCCTCTCGCCCAAGTGGGCATGATTCATGTTGTGGTTTGGAAGTTGGTGATTCATGTTTTCCTTCAGTTGTGAGGGTTGATTGTGCATGTCTTGGAGGGGATGAAGTACGTTTTATAGAGGGAGTTTGCTCAAAGGTCATGATTAAACTTGGAGGAGAAGGAGAGGTAGGGGAAGTAGGTCGTTTATGTTTAGATTTAGATGAGGTACGTGGAGAATTAAGGCTAGAGGTTGAAGCCATCTGTAATTTTTTGTCAGTCAAAACCATGGAATTTGAAGTGGAAAGGGAAGATAACAGTTGTTTTGGGGATTTGTTTATCTTAGTGAGAGAATAATTAGTGGGAGACCGAGTTTGATTTGTGTCAGCGTCTGAAGGGAATTTAGGAGTTGTTTTTGGACTTGGGCTTGTGGGTGTAAGACTAGGCCGTATTTGTTGGGCTAAGTTGGAGACAATATTAGAGGAAATGGGATGTTCTAATTCATTGTTAAGACACTCTGAGGTAGGAACTAAGGATTGTACCAGTAACTTAGTTGCTAGGTGAGGACTCAATGAAGACTCGATCTGGGATGGTTTGGACAGGTCATTTGTTGACTTAAAGGGTACATCTTTAGAATTAGAACTATCTGATTTGTTATGATTATCTTGTGCCGACTTAGAGATATTAGAGGAGGAATCTTTAGAAATTGAAATATCTAATTTGTGAGGATTATTTTCCAAAATATCTGACTTATAAATATCTTTATTAGTTATGACTCTATCTTTGTTCATGATTGTCCTCGGGATCCTTTCCTTGGTTGTTGCCTTCAGTGGAGTTAGATGGGGTAGCTTGGTGAGAAGTTGCATGGCTACTATTGTTCTTTCCCATATCATTGGAGGTACCTGTGTTTATAATTGGACAAGTTGCAGATTCATGACCAATAATACCACAAGACATGCAGAATGGAGTATGCATTTCATAGTGAATGCTTTGAACATGGCTCCCAATTTGAACTTCCTTGGGAAGAGGCGAATTCCCCTTGTATCTCGACGCAGATCCGAGCATAACGCCCTCTTGTAGCAGAACCTGTGTTAGCATCGATCTTAATTGGTGTTCCAATAAGGGCTCCAATCTTAAACAAGACCTCCCGATCATAGTATTCAATCGGTAACTCCGGGAGTTGTAGCCATACTGCAATTTGACGATAACTCGCATCAGACGGCTTAAAATCAGGAAACCATCATTGGACTAGAAGGTAATGGTTGAATAAAAACCATGGCCCTCCAGCAAGAGCAGTAAAATAATCCTCCATCGCTGTAAAGCGAATTATAAAATAACTGGATCCTAAATCTATAATTTGGATTGAAGAAGTTAGCTTCCATAAATTTTGCAGTTTAGGGGCTAACTTGTTGAAAGATAGAGGGTGGCCTATGAGCTTTATGATAAGAGTGTTTCTCCGGGGCTTGAAAATTCTTTGTTTTTCCTCCTTGGAAAGTATTAAAATTGGGATGGAACGATCCGAGATGGAAACATCTTCATTACATTCAAACTCAGACTCAATGTTTAAATTATCGAGCCATGAATTATAATAAAGATGCCTGGATTGAGAGAGAAGTTTGTTCTTATAGGACATCGTTTCTAATGGTGGATTTATGTCAGATACCAGAGGATTAGAATCGGGTGGTTTGGCAGAAGATGCTATGGAGAAAGAAGTTGAATTGTTCTGGTGTGTGTCGAGGGATGAAGGAGAGGAAATAAGAGAAGAAGAGCTAGATGTGTTATGAGCAGAGAGAGTTTGTGGAGAGGAACTTGCGAGAGTCATTCTCAATTCATAAGTCTTTATATATTATATATTATATGTATGTTATATAGACACACTAAAAAATTGTATATAATTTCTTACATAATCATTGATTAATTACATGCATATATATATATATATATATATATATTTATCAAGGGTGTCTCCAAGCCCTTTGAACCTGAGACTAATCAAGTTCGGACAGGAGTGTGTAACGTTAAAATCCTCCCAATAAATGCACTTCTGAGGAATCGAACTTGTGCTCTCATCCTTGCCGAGGTGGAGGCCACTTATCACCTCAATCAATCTCTTGTGCTCCGACTAATTTGGAGTCGAGTTGAATGAATCAAACTTGTGTTCTCATCCTTGTTGAGATAGAGACCGCTTACCACCTCAAACAATCACTTGTGCTCTGAATAATTTGGAGTCGAGTTGCATTGAAGGGAATAGGGGAACTTTCCTAGCATGTATTTTCTCCATTCGAGATTTGAAGTTATAACCTTATTTTAGAGACATTGACCCGACAAACATTGTATATTATACTCATTTTGTCTCATAAACATAACGAATGAATTTGACATTTTATAGTGAAACTTATTTCAAGCTATGACTTTTGATTTTTAAATATTTCTATTAAACTAAATATTTTATAAAAGTATGCAAATAATTATGTAGAAAAAAAAAATAAAGATATACAAATATGAATGGGCTTAAATTCTAAATATCAAACCCAACCCGGACTAGCCCGAGCATTACGTTAATTTCAGAAGGGGTAGCTTTTTAATGAGCTCTGTTCTGTTGCTTTTACCTTTTATAGTACAAAAGTTCCACATAAGAAACGGGCTTCAGCCCAACCCATGAAAATCTCTCAATTATGAATTATCTTTCTTTTCTAAATGAAAAATAAGAAATCCAAATAAATAAAAAGAAAAAACATCCAAGACCAAGAAAGAACACAGGCATTAATCTGAGGAAAGAAGACAGGCATAAGTAACTATATACTACTGTACAAGAAATTCACTTACATCAGAGCAGAGCAGCCTAAAGATTTGGCAGAATAATTTAGAGTTTGACATATAAAATTTCATGAAAGATACAAAGAAAAAGTTACTAGACAAATAGCTGCTGCTACACGAAAGGAAAAAAATGGTGCTAACTTAACTTCCCATCTGATCATCCTATCCTCTCTTCCTCCCATCCAAACAAAAATTCTTTTTTCTTCAAACAAAAATAAATGGTGGTCAGTGCAGAGAGGGTGGGGAAAAACTAACTCTCAAGTTCAGAGCGTATCCAATCTTGTGAACACATCAAGGCTTGAACAGTAGTTGGAGGCAATGAGCTCCAATTAAGATCTACAGTTCTTCCTCTAGTGTCAAATGTTGATTCTGCAGCAACTTTTGACATGGGAATTCCCAGAATATTACGTGCCATCATAGATAAGATAGGATACCGTGGAGTGTGAACCTTCCACCAATTCAAAATGTTGAAATCCACATTACGAGGAAAAAGAGGTTCCTCCAGGTACTTGTCTAAATCTGAGGTAGAGCCTTCGCCCTGAGAAGTTTCGTTAAGGTACTTGTCAAACCCCATCAGCCTATCCCTAGAATCTTTTCCAGAACCAGGAACACCGCTCACTTGCCAATCCATTCCCTGATCAAATGAAGATAAAGGAGAGGCGATGGAATGTTCATTGTAAAGCGATTTGATACACACAAAAACATCATCAAGAAGCTCCGTAACACTATCCCCATATAACTGTGGATAGTAATACTCCAAGAGCTTCAATTTAAATCGAGGATCTAACATAGCTGAAACTGCTAAACCCAAACGGCACTTTTCCAAGTACTCTTCAAACTTCTTTCTCATCTTTACAGCCAAATTTTTGATATAATAATCGGGATTTTTGCACCATTCGATCAACTGCAAGTGAATATCACAGATCTCAGGGAAAAATATATTGGCAGTTGGATGCTTATTTCTTGTACAAACATTAGTAACTTCAACAAACAGCTTTAAGAAGCTAGTAATGACACTCGCTCTATCCCATTCCAAATCGGATGGGAGAAACTTCAGGTTGACAGGGTCTTGATTGAGCATATGAGAGAATACTTTCCTGTACTCTAAGGCAACTTCAAGCATCAAATAAGTTGAATTCCATTTCAACGGATTGTCAATGCATAAGCAGTTTTGACTTACAACCTGAACTTCTTGAGCCAGCTCATTGAACATAGACTGTGTTGCTTCTGAACTTTTAACATAGTGAATGCTTTCCCTTACTTTCAGGGTAATTTCCGAAAGAGCTTCCAAGGCATCCTGAGCCATGCAATGAAGAAGATCTACCACACAGCGTACATCAAATAGTTGACCATTACAATAAAGGAACCTATTTTGCGACAGCCGGTCTCTGATTGTATCAACAATGTTTTCACTGGTACAACTATCAAATATCATGGAAAACAACTTACGATCTATATCCCAATCCATCAGACAATTCATTATAACTTCTGAATACATATCTTCTGAATGAGAGGGATCAATAGTAACAAAATTGAGAATCCTCTTCTGTAATTGCCAATCCTCATCAATGTAGTGTGCTGTCAAACTCAAGTATGCAGCATCATCTAAACCAGTCCACATGTCAGCGGATACACTGATTTTTCCAGGCAACTTATCCAAAATTTCATAAACCTTTTGCTTCTCCTTTACATAGATTTCCATGCAATCAGCTTCAACTTTATTATATGTCACAAGTTCAAACAATGGCTGCAAATTCCTGACAAACACCTTGAATCCAACATGCTCCACCATATTTAATGGATAGTTATGCAATATGATCATCCGGGCGAGATCAAATTGACTCCGCCTTTGATCCAAGCTACTATTAGCAACGTTAACCGACTCGTTTTTTATCTGCTCCTGCTCATTTTTAAGATTCACAAGGCTAAGCACTTCGTCCTTCTTCTGCTCTTCGTCGATATTTACAAGGGCAAGAGATCCTTCCTTTTTCTTGTCTCTACCAGATAAATATTGAGCTATGCCATGAGTAGATCTTCTCTGACACCTAATTAAATGATTCCTCAGATGTGATGTCCCACTAGTACTTGATCCACTAAGCTTCTTTTTACAGTGCCTACAAATAGCCACAAACGTGTCACCCTTTTTGACCCTATCAAAGTCATTCCACACAATAGATTTCAGTCTGCTCGAATTCACTATGACTGCATCGGACATATCCATCACATAAACCTGATATTTTGCAAATATCTGCACACCAAAATAAACAAAGTATCTTGTATCATTGTTAAAACTACCAATGAATAAGAACAATATTGCAGCAATAAAAACCCCAAGAAAAAAACTGCATTCGTCTTACAAGGAAATAATAGAACAACATATTCAGGATGTATTCAAAATAATTTAAAACTGCAGAAATGCTCATGACGTATAAGGTGTTGCGATCTGAAAATGAGGAGGGGGCAACCATTAGCAACACAACGTAGTGATTCAGTCCAAGACAAATAAGTAACACCCGCCAAGGGACACCGAGGAACAAGTGAAATGCAGTTCCCTCTAAACATAACTGTACAAGGCTTAACTAAAGCTGATTTTGGTCGCATAATAGTCTATAATAAACCACCTAAAGGCTACATTGAAATGCTCTTACTTGAAAGCAATCCCGTGGGAAGACCCCAAAGCTCTGTGACAACAGATACATTAAAACAAACAAATTCACTTACAGCTCTTAAACATAAAACATAGTAACAAGTAAATGGTATATCAAAAATGTGATGAACTTCAAGACAACTACAGAAGTTTGTTGAAACAAGCAATCAGAAAACACAGCACAAATTTCAATGAACTAAAACTTCACCTAGTCTTTCCCTTTCTTCCTTCCTAATTTTATCCTATCTAAATTCTATAAACTTCTTTCTTTTTCTTCTCTTTTTACTTTCATTACTCTCATCCTTCTGATTTCTTGCTTTTGCCGCTAACTTTATTGCTCCAATAAGTATTTAAAAAAAAAAGCCAAAAACCCACATTTTTGAATATAAAAGTAAATAGCGAAAACAACAAATTCAAACAGAGCCAAGCCAAACTAAAACTAAATTTAACAAGAAAGCATAAATTACGAGAAATATAAACTAATTCAAAAAGAGAGAGATAAAGAAAACATTTTTCTTCAACCACAAACAGAAACTAAGAATTCTATATCATAACTTAAAGAAATTAAATTGAAGTAAAGCGTTAAAGGGGGTATTACCTGTAGAATGAGGGAACTGGGGTCTGGATTTTTAATAGTAATAAAAATTTGTGATTTCCGGGTCGGGTTAAGTTAAAACGGAGAAGGGTCGGGAAATGGGTTGTCAGGTAAAGAGGGATCGGAGTGTGTGTGAGAGAGAAATAGAGAGAAAGAGTTACGCCGCCGTGAAGAGAGCCAGATGATTTTGTTAAACAGGGCTTTTATAGCACCCTGATCCAACGGCCGACATTCTCTCTTATATATCCAATGGTTCATTAATTTTCATAATAATAATGCATATTTTTTTGTTTTGGTCTAATTTTAATTGGCAGCTATATTTTTGGAAATTCATAATTATTATCAAAAGACAAAAACAAACATAAAATAAAAAAGATATATAATAATAATTTAATATATTATAAAATATTAATTAATAGAGGTAAGGAAAGATAACATGAGACTGTTGAATAAGTTCTATGTCGTCGAGTAAAGTATCGAATTCGAATTTTGTGAATAAAGAAAATAGTTGCAAAGAGTAAAGTCTAAAATGGCTTGACTCTGAATTAATCGAGACCCAATTAACTTCGAATACTGATCATTCGTACAAAAAGAATATGACATAAGACTGAGACAATGAAGCTTGTTGGGTCGAGCGGATCAAAGGCACCACTAAGAAACATTGTCCTTGTTCAAGGTCTCATACAACTTGATTTAGCATTACTGCAAATTTAATGTGGTTACCGGATGTCATAGTGTTTATGCCCAAAAAGTAAATGATAAGTGAGATATGGGAATGAACTTTTAGTATCAAACAATTTTATCAGATAGAGTCTGTTTGTTTTGATGTAATTTAATCACTTTCTATAAAAAGTATAGGGTAGAAAATAACTTTAGTATATTTGTTTTTTTTTTTTGAGAAAATTTAGGGTAAGAAAGTTTAACTGATCTAAATACTTTCTCTTCAAAGTGAGAAAGTGTTTTAACATCAGGGAGGTGTTAAAGCACTTTATCACTTTTCTCATGAAAGTGATTTTAAGACAAAATTACTTAAAATGACCTTATTTTAAAATTTAAAATATTCATCAAAGGGTATTTTAATAAATTTAACTTTACTGTCTTAGGAATTTAAATTAAATTTTAGAGGTTAAACAAACATGTTAAAGTATTTTCTTAAAAAAAACTTTCTATAAAAAAACTTTCTACCTTTTTACTTTCTAATTTCTATAAAAACTTCCAAATGGTCTCATATTGGATTTTATTAAATTCAAAAATTGAGCGGAGTACTCCCGTCCAAACAAAAGAAGCTTATTCAATACTTGTTCAAAAAATTTTTTAATTAGAACTTAAAATTTTACCTATTGACTTTTTGTTAAACCATTGAAAAAAAATCAATGCTGTAATTTTTTCAATGTGTTTGATAATTATTTAAGAAAAGATTTGTTATTTAATACATTAATATTATGTTCTTTTTAATTGTTATATCAGTGTATTTTTTTTTTTTGAAAATTGTTATCAGTGTATTTTTAAATGGGAAAAGAATAGCACTCTCACTTTTTTACCTTAAATTTGCATGTATCCACACAATCAAAATATATACCTTGTATTCAAACACTTAAATATCTCTTATATTTATACAAAATGCTATTTTTTAGTGTAGGTTTTTTTTAAAAGGAAAGTACTAATACTTGATTTACTGATAATCTGAATTACAAACGCATGGTGGAAGAACACCGTCCAAACATAGTTAGCAACATTGGCAAAGTCTAATTGTGATATACTATGTGCGTAAGCGTTAACATTACGATGACAATGTGAAAAAGAGCAAACAACAATAAACTAGATAAAAATACGTAATTTCTTCAATAAGGCAGGCTCCTTCCTAATCTCGAACCGTTCTTGATTTCGCCAATCGTCATGAGTGAGAATCACTATGAACTTCAAGGGTATCTAGATTGCAACTTAATGTAAGATGAATACCAAATTAAATGGATTCTAGCCCCCTCACCGCTACATGATCAGAATGGTTGTCTTCTTCAGTTACAACAACATCTCGGAGACGTTTGGTGGTAGAAGCAGATGATGCATCTTAATTAGAAATTTCTCTGCATGTAATTCTCTTATTACCAGAAGTAGGATGCTGAGTTGATCCGGTTTTGATAGGCTTTAATTGACATCGAGCATCACGTTTAAAGTCCGAGAGTTTGTTATTAGAAAGAGATCCAATAACAAAAGGACTCTCAACCCAAGATTAATTGATCTCAACAACATTGCTTTCTTCCTCTGTCAATGAATAATTCGACTAGAACTTGTCCAAAAATCCACTGCCATAATCACAATAATATGAAGCAAATAATCAAATTGTAAAAAACGAAGATAAAAGGAAGAAATTAAACTTGCATGAGAAGACAAACGCGCTCTCAGAATTAGGAGTCCCTTTCTATTATTTTTCATCAAATGGCAGGAAATTGTTTGATGAAGGAAAACTTGAGAAAAAGAATTTTGAGAATTTGAAAAGAAAATTTTGAAGAAGACGAACACCATAAACAACGAAGCTAAGAGAGAAGAAGAAAACAAACTTTTCTTCTTTTTCTCTTCCACAACGGTTATCTTTTTAAATTCAAATCATATTTTTCATACAAAAAGATCAACATTTTTTTTTCTACATTCCACATCTAATAACTAATCGAATAGTTTTTACACCACAAATTCAATACCTAAATCAATATATGAAAAAAAAATATTACAGTAAGTGCTTAAATTTTCAGTAATAATTAATAAACAAACAGAACCTTAATCTCAATAGTCAATAATCACATCGAGTCTCAACTAATTAAGAGTTGAATTATACTCCTACACTGGACATTCATTTTAATTTCTTACTAGTATCAGTATCACTGGTTTTACCTCATTCATTATTTTCGTGTAGAATTCGAACAGTTGAACTAAATTTGTTTCAATATACATATGTACACCTAAAATTAAATTCACTATTGGCGTTATTTGATTCTTTTTTCCCTTTTGGTTAGAAGCTTTATTTTGATTTATTTATGTTTGCTAATTGAGATCAGTGAAATTAATATGGCTTTGCCGAAGAAAGCATGAAATAGTACGTACCAGTAGCAGCGGATTGCAGATTGCTTATTGTAGAGCAGGAAATTTCGGCCAATCAGAAATTTTCTACAAATTTCTTTTGAAAATTTATCCTTAAATTTATTGGATATTTTCTAAGGAAAATGGTAGATAAATATGACACATGGTCTAACCAATTAAATTTCAATGTTTAATGGTTTGACCAATCAAAATTAAGTTGTGAGTCATCATCTTTTACCTCTAATTAAATTGAGATAATTGGTAAATAAATTGCATCATCTGACTAATCAAATCTCAAGGTTTCAAGCATTAACCAATCAGAATTCACTGTTGTGTCATCTTATTTATCTCTAATTAAAATTAATTGTTCAGAGATAAATAACAAGGAAAAATTAAGTTATCTTGAAACTCTCGATCCCCACTATAAATAGCAAGCCCCCAAGTCATTTTCAATACACAATTCAGAAAGCAGAGAAGGAGAGCTGAAGAGCAAAATCTCCAGAAGATCCAAGGAGGATTATTAAAAGAAGATCCACGTATGTGGAAAATTCTTCTTTCAAAGAAGATTTAGAGAATTACTGAAGACCCAGTTATTGGGGAAGATCCATGTATGTCGAGGATTCTTCTTTCAAAAAAGATCCAAGGAAGATTATCAAAGATTTACAGAAGCTCGCTTTCAAGAAATTATTTTGATCTTCATCAACATATTTGAAGAAGATTATTTGTGTTCGTTCAAGATCAAGTCATTCGACCCTTGAGTCAATTTATCATCATTTCGAGATCAAGTCATCAAGACCCTTGAATCAAATCAAACTCCCTCATCAATTCAAGATCAAGTCATTTGACCCTTGAATCAAATCAAATCAAACTCTCAAATTATCATCAAGTTCAAAATCAAGTCATTCGACTCTTGAAGCAAACCTTGAAGCATAATTTTGCATAATTTTGTGAAGGAGAAGAATCAGAAAACAATTTCTTATTATTAGAATTTCCAAAGATTGTATCTGCATTTATTTATCTGCATTCATCAATCAATAAAATTATTATTTGGCTCCAATTTTTCTTGTCTTATTTTTAGACTTAGAAATTTTGTGTGTTACACACTTTATGTAAGCAAATTAAAAATACATAAACTGAGCATGCCTGCATGCATCATTCATCATCATGTGAGCAAATTAAAAGTAGATGACTTTTTTAAATCAAAAGCCTTTTGGAGTAATTAAGGAAGGAAACTCTTCTTTTATTTGGACCACCCTTATTTACACATGTACTTATTAGCAATATTAAATTTTTTAAAGAAATTTTTTGTACCCCTACCTACCTTCCTGCCTTACCTCACATGGGCCTAATTGCCCCATTCACCAGTTGCTCCCTTTTTCACCTTTTCCTTGTCCTTTTTCCATTTTTTTAAATTGTTCCAACCTTCTCTTCTCCTGCATATATAGTTCCACATCCATATGTATATATACCCTACATATATTTAACTATTGATTATTGATTATGATATATATGTATGTCTCCTCTCTGAACCCCTTAACTTGAACTGGTGCCAAAAAAAAATCCCCCTTAACTTGAACAAAATTTATCAATATATTAATCCAACAAACTTATATGGAATTATATATTTAAAATTATGGGCCCATTAATTGTTGATATATGTTGATAGAACGTTGGATCGATCCTATAATAATCGAAGGAAGTTAGATTAAATATCTATGAATGCAATGTTATGTAGAAGCAACAAAGAAACATGTATATATGTTCAAATACAAAACTTGAAAGTTATTGCATTATAATTTGCAGATCAATTAATGGACTCTTATAAAGGCTATATCATCTCAATTTCTCTTTAATTTGGGTTTACGTTCTCTTCTTGAATCTTGATCAACTTGAAACAAGTATATATATATATATGGCCCTACTTGCTGCAATATTTCCAGGTTTAAGTTTACACAGAACTGACTTTTTCCTCCTGTAATTACCAGATTTATATAGTTAGACCGGCTCCAATATATATCCATATATATATTATTATCTCAAACAAAGTTTATAGTTTAGAAACAACTTTTCTCTCAAATTATCTGCACTGACTATATATTAACCAAACCAAGGTTGGATATGGATTGGACTCTGGAGGGACCAAAATATACAGGATCCTCATGATCCCCCACTTTCGTACAAATTGGTGCCCCCATTATACGTACAAAAGCACAATTGATGGTCTAACTCTCACCACACCTATATTACTCAACCGGCCATATCCACCTGAAAAGATTGATGATATATGCCAACATCACCCATATATATGTATGTATATCCACATGCATGTATATGTATGTATATATATATGAAATATATTGCCTTGACATGATTACCATGCATGCATTGATATCAAAAAGTGTTTTCCATTGAGAAGATCTAATTATATATCTTGAGAGAGACAACTTGTTTTCTGCTTGCTTTGACTGTTTTGGAATCATTGTTGGAACTTTATGCAGCATTTTAAGAGCTCATTCATTATCTATATATAAGAGTTAGGGAAAGAAAAGGGATTCATATATATATTTGCATGATGGGGAGCTTATGGGGGTAAACACTTAAAACATGGCTTGTGGAATTTTAAGATTCCAAGAAAAGTAGGAAACTAAAACAACAATAATAACTTTAAGAAAAGGGAAGCAAATTAAAAAAGGTTATGGGGAGAAAGAAAGGGTATAAAGGCAGGCAAGGCATAAGGCATATATACCAATACCATTCTCAAATGCCCTTTTTCTTTTTTGTTGTTCCAATATTTATATATACTTTTCTTGTTAACAGAGAAAAGAAGACTTTTGGCACATCCAACAGATCATATATTCTTTACTTTGTTACAATCATCAGCCCCACAAAAAGCTATATAAATTTGCTGCTATAATTCCCATTTCTTCTCATCACACATAATCTCCTGTTGATAATTCTTCATCATATATATTTCTCACTCAAATTTTCATCATCAGCTTTTTATTGATTGAAATCAAACTCCAAAGGGACAAGAGAGCTAGAAAGTACAGCAAATATTTTCTGATATACCAAATGGGTGTTCTTAAAGTGATTGCCAAACGTCTTGATGCAATAGTCGGGTACTTGTTATATATATATATATTATATTTTCTTTGTAGTAATATTATGTATGTTTGAAATTGTCTCTCTCTCTTCTGAAATTAATTCCATGGTTTAATTTCAACATATATATAAAATTTATATTTGATATAAATATATAGTTAATTTGTCAATATTATTATATATAGAATTCTATATACCATATACGTATGATAACATGTTAATGAATAATGATATTGACATTTGACAAACATAATTTATTTATCATGAAATAATTCTTAAAGCATGCATTACACGTATTAAATAGTGTTATATATAGGTCTAATAAGTTTTATTTTGTTTGTGACACAGGCCTGGAGTGATGCTTCTTTATCCATTGTAAGTAAAGCAATTAATTCTGTAAACATTTTTTATCTGCAACATTGAAGAAAAGAAAAAAGAATCCTAACATTAATGTATGTATATGAACGACAGATATGCATCAATCCGAGCAATAGAAAGCCCTTCGATGTTAGACGACCAGCAGTGGCTAACCTATTGGATTATATACTCCTTCCTAACCCTATTTGAGCTCTCATGCTGGAAAATCCTTGCTTGGTAATTAAGTTAATTACAAATTTTGTATACATAATATTAGTTGTTGAATATATCATCAGTAAGTATTTGGGAAATTAAAATGATTCATTAATTTCTTTTTAACTTGTGTAAGTAGTAATGGTGCAATATGCATATTTGCAGGCTCCCATTTTGGCCATATATGAAGCTGGTATTTTGCATGTGGTTGGTGTTACCCATATTCAATGGAGCAGCTTATATCTATGATAAATACATTAGAAAATACATAAATCTTGGTGGGTTTGGGTCCTTTGCCGGATTTGGGGGCTCCAATATCTCTAATAATTATACAGAAGAGCAAAGGAAGATCCTGCAGATGATTAACTCTGATGCAAGGAAATATGTTGCTGATTACATTGACAAGCATGGATGGCCTGCCTTTGAGCGAATCATCAAAGTGGTATGTATAATAATACTATAATAATAATTACATTCACATAAACCCAACAATCTAATTCATTTCTTCTGAAATGCTTCATTTTTTATCTGCAGGCTGAAAGAGAAGCCAAGAAACCTTGAAAAGAATACTTGTACAAGAGTTTGTCATGAATATCATATTCACTTTCCAGATTGTCAAAAGAAAAGAATACTTGTACAAGTGTGTGTATTGATTGGCTTCAAGGGGAGCAATATTTAATGTAAATGATATGAAATTCTGAATATTCTACAACCATGTTTGGATTGAGACCTTTTTCTGATGACCTTTCTGTTTCTCTTTACTTTCCAAACACTTGAAATTTAATTATAAGAATTTAAGATCTTTCAATTAGAGCTGTCTTCAAATAATTCATGAGTGCCCTTTTTTTTTCCTTAAAAAAAGATGGTACTGATTATTAAGATTTTAATGAGTACTACAAATTAACCAACAGGCCAAGAGAGTAATACTGTAATAGTGCATGGTGGGAAAGATTGGTATCTGAAATTCATAATTAAGCAGCGCTGTTAGGTAAAAAAAATGCTGAGATAAGCAAAGAAAAAGGTGAAAGCCGCAGTAGATAGATATAGGTCAGAACTTCCCTGCAAAAATCATCAGTTTTCCTGAGATGAAGATCAGATAAATTCATGTATAGTGTGTTATAGGAGACACTTTTTGACTTTGACCAATAATGTTTGCCTTCTTCATTTTCAAAATAAATCCCTGTGTTACTGTGTACCTTAACGCTGCTTTTTCTTTTCTAGTTTCTAGTCTAGTAAAAAGAAAAGGTATGTAAAAAAAGTACTAGTAATAAAATTAGAAAAAAAATACAAAATGTGACCAACTGTGGAGCAAAAGAGCTAGCAAGGTATTAAGTTCGTGTCTAATCAACGAACAAAATAACACTGATAGAATTTAATTTTCCTTCGATTGAGATTCGACACAACTCAAATTCAGATAAGTAAGACCCAATAATGGGTGATTAATTACTGGAAATATTATAGGAAAATATATCATGATACATAATTCAGCTTTTCAAATATAATTAGCCTTACATTGGAATTTGGAACAGTACATATACTATATTTCACATATACACATGACTACAGACAGTTATTAGAAGAAAAGATCAGTGAAACAACTTCTACTGTAACCACATAAAAGTTTTACAACATTGGATTAGAGATGCAAACAAGGAAACCTAACCTAAGGGAAAGAAGAAAAAAACAAATCTTGAAAAAGGTGAAGATTGGAGCTTGAAGCATGATGTAGTAGTAACTGAGCTTGAAAAAGTTTTACAACAATGGAATGTAATTACAGGTGATATTCTTTTAGTTTTTGTTTCTTCATGTTATAAACTCACTCGTTGGAGCTGGTACCAAATGCATGAAAACTCAACTTTCTCATCCTTTGGAAGATTCCTTTGGACTTGCAAGCAGAGAGCAGTCAAATGTACATTTGTATCCAGCTGAGCTATCCTCACATTCTGTTACATCCATATGCAGAATTTATAAAGCTGAGTCATGAAAACTGAATTACAGGAATTTAGTTGCAGAAGGATAAAACTTACTTACTGCTAAAACCTGTAAATCTTTGTCGATTTCATCTGAGTTTCCAAAATGCTGTCACAATCAGCCACCGGTACAAAAGGAATAGTTGAATGGATCAACCTTGAGTTATCCCGATCCACGTTTTGGCTCGGTTTCAGGATGTGCTTCACCCCAGCACTAAGTTTAACAGGACCTGGTCTTAGCTCAGCATCAACTTTAGACGAATCAATTCCAGCTGAAGTTCCAAAACCATTGCATTGAGACTCATTTGGAATCCATCCAATAAGGCCTGTTTCATCCCTGTAAGGATCAATTTCAAGTGACCCCCTATTACACTGAATGTCATCGACAAAATTTTCTCTTGTCAGCCGAGCTGCAGCTCTTGATTCATCTAGATTTCCTAGATTTGGTATCTTAATAGGATTCATTAATAGATAATCCTCTTCAGCACCAGGCCTCTTCCTTGTCTTCTGGCAAATATCAGGGTCTTGAATGCCAACATTTTTTAACTTCATTCTTTCTTTGACCATGATTCTGTTCCTGTGGCTCATGTTAACGGAAGTTGGCCTAATCCCTGGGAGGGCTGGAACAAGTGGGGAGTGAAGTATAGATGGATGTCCAACTGGACTTTCCATGTGTGAGTGAGAGATCATGGAATTGTGGTCATAAGAAACTACTGGCAAATGAGGAACCAAAGGGTTGGCTAGAAAACTACTTTGAGTGGCATGGGGATAAGGCCTAGTGCCCACATCAGGAAAAGGTTGACAAGCTGTAGGTGCCTTCCCTTGCTGTGTTGCTTGTAACAACCATGGGATCAGGCTCTTGGAGGGTCCCGGCCGAAACCAAGATGGTTGAACATGGTCACCATGATCTGGGTGCAAAAAAGGAAAGTTGAAAGATGATCTTACAGCATTGGGATGATTCTGCTTGTATCTGAGTTCCACAGAACTATCATTTATATTCTGATAGATTCTGTGTGAAGTAGAAGCCGAGGGTAGGTGAGAGCTAACTCTTAAAGTTTCATTTCGGGATACAAAATGGTCCGGGAAGTCAGCTCCACTGTCAAAAATAGAATGGGAAGTGGGTGGATGGGGAAAATGGTGTGAATTTGGAATGGGATTTCTTGCAACTGCAAGGGAGCTACTGTGGGATTCCGGATTTGCTCGCCAGTTGGGGCCAGGCTGAAAGAAATTAGACTCAAGAGGCTTCATGAGAACATTGCTGGGAAAGGCCTGATTGGTCTCTATATCAATTTGTTGAACAGGAGATGTTTTATACTTTCCTGATGCTGGATTCAAACTCCAGTCTTGCTGAAGATGTCTATCAACATAGGAACTCTGTAAGGCAGAACCTTGGGGATGATGCTCTCTGATTATTTCCTTATCAGTCCAGACCTTTCCATCTGCATATCCTTGTCTCTCATCGCTGCTTCGACAAATTGTGACATCTTTTCCCATCAACCTCATTGTTGGAGGGGGACTATTTGGAAGCATCCTGTCTGCAGCAGTTGCACTTGCACTTGCTTGAGTAATTCCTCTCTCCTTTTGGTTCTGAAACTGGTCATATTGGGAACATCCACTGGAAGAGATTTTCGTCAGGTTTAGGTCTGAATCCATCAGGCTGAAGGAGTGGCTGCCCGCCCTATCAGAATTTAGGAACTGAACATCTTTGCTAAGGCCTAGCAATTGCGTAGCCCCTACTCTAGCTGGAGAATTTACAGTGGCATTCTCTTTCATTTGATTCTGCGCCGGAAACAAATTTAACTGATTATTTGGAAATGGACTATCAGTATAGTGCTTCCCTTTCATTATTGAATGATCATCCACTCCCCTTGGCAAGACTAGATTGCTAATGCTATTGGAAGAACCGGATGCTGGATTCTTTAGCTGGTTGAATCCTCCTGTGCCACTTGACTTTGCCTGTACTAGTTCACCTTGTGAATTAAGAGGCAAACCAAAAAATTCCCCATCTCTGTACTTCTCTGTGAAGACAATTGCCTTGTGTTTCCATTCCGGAAATGGGCATAACCTCCCCATCTGTTCAATAGGAGACAGATGATATAATGGCTGATGAGACAAAGCATGGCCTGAAACATTTATTGAAGCAAATTGTGGTGTAAAGGGTGCACTTTCATTTGCATCTTTACTCAAAGAAAAACCAGATGATGAAGGCTGCAAAGATGCCCTCGGATTTGCCTTAGCAGTTATAGTTGAAACTTCCTGTGGGTGATCTCCAAAATAATCAACAAACCGGGAACTGTGATTTGAAGCTGCAGAAAGACCATCACATATTCGAGAATCGACAAAAGGATTTTGGATTTCCTTCAGTGCAGGAAAGAATCTAGGAACGCCAGTATAAGAAGGGCTGCTGAATGCAGGTTGATTTCCTTGATTAGGCACATGCAAATTACTAGAATCCAATACAACTTGACCTGGGGGCGGTGCTTTATCTGAAAAATGATTTGCTCTTTCTTCCTCAATGATAGGTGGTCTTAGAAGTTTCGGTATATCAACATTCTGATGAATACCAGGCAACTGTTGCTTCTCCATCATAGCCTGCACCGCATTTCCATTTTCTGTTCTGAAAGGAACATCTTCATCATCACTTCCATTTATCTCTCTAGCTGGAAATTCTTTATCACCTTCAATCCATTGGCCTTTATTGGACAGATCAAATGGATCTGAATCTATGCGGCAAATACTTTTCTCAAATGAAGTAACATGTTTCATTTGTGGACCAAGTATGTCATCCTTACCTGAGAAACTGACATGCCTAACTGAATTTTGAACGTCACAGGTATTTTCTTCAGTGGTGGCTCTCACATTGCACATTGCTGTGTTTTGCCCGGAAATAATCTTTGTGGGATTCTTGAGAATGCCACGAACAGGAGAAATTGACTTTTCATGCTCTACAGTTGGCTTGTATGCTTGAGAAAACTTGTTTTTCTTCTTTGCAGACAAGCATTTGACACTTGGTTTATTTCTAACGATAGAAACAGAGTTGGAGCCCCTCCTGCATGTTGAATTGTTTGGTTTTCTATTGAAACTGGCTGGAGTTTGCGGCTTCAGCTTGCTACCGTTCTCCTGAGACATACATACACGCACACAAGCAACGGCATGGTGTCAAAATTCTCAAAATTTCAACCATAGTTAACTAAAGTCTGAAAGAATAAGCAAATTCGAGTATATAGCTGACCAACTTCCTTAGTGTGTCACACTGCTATACGAACTTGAAAGAACAAAATCCTATTGAAAACTTATCCTTTCAACTTAACTTTATTTGAAATTTGGATTTACCATAAAATATACTCCTTGAGAGTTATACTATTTGTTTCTACTCATAAAATATGCATGCAAGACTTGAAGCTGAACACTGACCTATGAAATTGCAGAAAATATAAATAAATAATTCTACATTGTGAATGGTTTGGAAATGTAAATGATCTTCCTAAAATTGATCCATGTGATATTGTCCATGACAGCACCTGCAGAAACCTGATTCCATTAATTTCTAGCTCTTCTTCTTTCTAAACTCGACTTTGAATAATATTTTAGGGGTAAATCCTCCTTTCCAAATTATTTATATCTGTCTATGACTTGAAAATTATCAAAAGTAAAAAGAAAAGGCACAAATCTAGTGCAAAATTAGTATACAGAAACTAAAAAAGAAATGAGTTTAATCAGGAATTGAAACTAGCTAAAATAATAACAAATTCAGAAGAAAAAAGAGCTACTAATTAAGATCGGCATTCATTTCCTCGCCCAAATATGAAAGGGGCCTCAAATCTTTGTCTTGGAATGGAAACTTTCAAGTATACATGCATTCAAACCTCTAAAATGTAGCACAGCATGATTATATATTATTCTCATTAGTTCATTAAAACACTACCTTTTGATTAGATAGAACTTTGTATCATGCATAGACCAACATTACCAAAATGAAACCATTAAACACTGTCCTTAATTATCAAACAAAAGTAAAGAAGCATGGATGTTACTAGAAATCAGATAATTTTGTAACCATAACTAATACAAACATTTAGCTGCATGATATCAAATTGAAATACAAAATTCACTACTTAAGTTTGTAATGTAATACAAAAATGAGTGGCTTCTTTTCCTTTTTTTTTCTTTTCTTTTTGTGATAAAAAAGGGGAAAACAAACTTCTCTATCATTGTCAATCAAGTAACTTCATTTTTGGGACATTGGGGAAGCACATAGAGGGCCCATTTGCTGTCTATAAAGAAGGATACAAGACAACACTAATCAAAGCTACTTAGCAAGTCACCAAGTTTTTTCTAACAGCACCTTTGCCCAAATGGACACTTATGACCATCACTGGTTATTATCCATCATCCTATTGATTTGGAAATATGAGAACAAAAATAATTGAAGATTAAAGCTTGTTTTAACTCACAAATCCAATAAGTTAAATAAACCATAAAACAGCATAGACAAATGAGAGGATTAGACTGAAAACTTTTTCATTGTCAATTCCTCATTTGGCAGCAAAAAGAGACTGAAACCTTTCTTCTTCAAACATTATCCTCATACTGATAAACTCAATTAATCCAAGAAAGGATAACAGCATAATGAAATAGATATTTTACCAGATTTTTAATCTACTTTCTTTCTTTTTTGACAAGTCATTCATACGTATTTCCGAAGCGATAAGTATCATTGTTTCCCATGCTCCTTACAGAAATGTATAAATACGTTGATTAGTAAGCATCTCTCCTATCCAGATGACTTTCAAGAGCCAGACAGTAACTTCCAAAAAACTGTTGCTCATATTTTAAGCCACCATCATGACCTATAATAAACAAGTTTCCTGTGAATGTATTTTCAACTGAATAGTATTTTCTATAGACCAATATCTTCCATCGAGATAATAATTCTCTTCAAGCTAAATGGAAAGAGCTCAATAAGGTCATGCTCATATCAATACATAAAACAGCATTTCCTCATAGATCCAAATTTCACCTTAAAGGACTGAAGACGGTGCACAAAAAGTCCATGCATGAGGGAATTAAAGATGCCTTTCCCTCTCCAAACTATACTAAATTACCACAATCCATTCCAGTTAATGAATCCTTGCCACAATTGACACCAAGATGGCTTCCTAAAACCACAAGACTCTCATAAAATATGGACACTTTAATCTGGAATTTCATCATCATGCAGCAGTTTAAGCATCTGATGACATAATCTAGAAAGCAAAAGCTAGAAACTTCAATCTTGCATCAAGATTTAGGACTCTTGAACCATTAATTCACCCAATATATATAACATCCACTCAAAAGAACAGCTTTCAACTTGACATGCATCAGAAATTGGTATCCCCCTACTACTCTCTCCAACAAATGCAAAGACAGATTTTGCATAAAATTACCAGAGCTAGACTTCTAGAATACATTATCCGGCTCTCGTCAGAAGCCCGTACTTCATGAGATGGCTCCATAAGTATTTCACTAGTGAAGAAACATTGCTATAAGAGTACCATGATAGCAATTATACACAGACCTCTAGATCATTTTGGTCATTTTAAGTCCATATCATCATCAAATCCAACCTTAAACAGTTCACTTGAAACTATTATTCAACATCAACTTCTTCAATAGCGTCCATAATCCATCAATCTATCAAATCTCAAAGAAAGCACTTCCCAGTCCGATGATAAGATGAAACACCAGCCATTAGATAAGAAATCAGTCTGGCTGGACCCAATATCTCTAAATGATTAATCTTTGTAACAAAACATTATTGCAACAACAGTAGTTAAAAGAAAAGAAAAGCATCATTAATCTAGGATAGATATGCTAAACCAAGGACAAAAAAACCTCTATCCTATAAAAGACCTCACTGCCCAACCCGTACTGTACAGCTGGAGCACCACAACCTCACCTAAGCTCCCATAACCTTCCTAAACATGAAAACCCCATTCTCTTTCTTTTAACCTTTTTGATATTTTGATTTTGATATTTCTCCCTTTAAGAAGGCTTTCTTTATGCTGCTGCTTAACCTCATTACACACAACAAGTACAATTACAAGGCTACTGCTCAGTGATCTCAGTCCTCAAAATGAATACAGTCTTTAACCAGCTTTGTCAGCGGAAAATTTTATTAATCAGGAAGGGAAAAGGAAGAAAGAAACACAAACAAAACGCACAAGAAGAACATAGATACACCAGTACTTTTATAGCTAGCTCCAAATCCAATTGGTTCAACCACCCAAAGATATTCACAAGCCCACAGTACTAGAAAAATCGATGGCAGTTTATGATGATCATGACATGAATTAATAATGAATTAGTGTTAAACCTCACTCATGAAATGAAAAAATATAGTTGCAACAACTCTTAAACCATAAAGAATGGAAAGTAGCATAAGATCAAACAAGTCACAATCATGATAAAAGGATATAATTAGCAATATTTTATGGTGTAAATTACATACCTTGTTAGCAATAATCACCCCATCTTTCTTCATATTCTTATTCTTATTCTTCTTCAACTTCCTCTTTTTCTTCATCAACTTTTTCACAATTGCTACTTTCTTCTTTTTCTTCTTCTTCTTCTTCTTGTTTAGCCTCTCAATCTTGCAATTCAACCCATTTCCTCTTTCATCTTCATCATCATCATCAACAGCAACATCGTCAACCTTGTGGATCTGTGGAGCCGCAGCAAAAATCTCGAGGATGGATCGTTTTTTGGGTGTTCTTGATTTGGTACCCTTGATTGCCATCCTCATTTGGCGCCTCTCTTCCCTAGATGCTTGAGAAAGGCAGCTATCGACATGAGCATTCAAAGCGTTCACTGTTGAAGCAGCAAATACCCCACAAACCGGACATTCCAACATGTCTAATCTCTCATCAGATTTCTCTTCCACTTGAAGATTTACTTGCAATAAATCACTACTTTGGATTTTGGGTTGTGTTTCATCAAACTTATTATGCTTCTCCTTTTCCGTGTTGCTGCTGCTGCTGCTTGCTAATTCAGTTGATTTGAGACGATCAAGCTCTTCAGACCACCAGCGGAATTTGGTGACTGTAATCGGAGGGAGAAGAGATTCCATGGTTTCTCTCTTTATCTTACTGTTACTACTACCACTCTCGCCATCACCATCGCCATCATCTGAAGAAGAGGAAGGTCCACCGAACGGCCAGCATTTCACCACGTCGATGTTTCTCATCTTGGAAGCATACTCGCTATGGAAAAAACAACAGATCAACAAAGTCAAACAATAAGAACAAACAATACCCAAACCAAAACAAAAGGCAAAAACTTTCTTCCTAACCAGAAAAGCAAAACATGAAAAAGAAAGAGACCCAAACCCAAAAAGAAAGAAACCAACCAACTCACTTACCGGATGGAAAAACCTTCAAAAACAACAGCCATGATGTTACAGATTCTCGAAACAAGACGTACGTATACCCAGAACCAGAAAGAAACCAGGCTCAAAAACCCAACTTGAAGAAGGTTGGGAAGAAGGCAGAAATAAGAAGAGACCAAAAAAGGAAGGGGAAAAAGAAAGACCCAGACAAGGAAAGAGAAGAAGAAACTGATAGTTGGGAAGAAGAGAAGATGATATTGTATCTATCTATGGTGAAAGATGAAGATGAGGTTTATAGAAAGAGAAAGGCTTCACATTTTTTTCCCGCTCGAAGAGAGAGAGAGAGCATTTCTTTCTTCTTCATGCTTTGGCTTTGGGTTTGGGTTTGGGTTTTTGATAGCTCTTTCTTTCTTCCCTTTCCTTTCCCCTAATTTATGACTGACAGCGACGTATGAGACCGCTAGCGAACGCTAAAGTGTTTCAGAGAATAACCATTTTTTTTTCCTTTTCTCTTTTTCCTTTCTTTATTCATTTCTCTCTCTATCATTTTTTTCATCTTTCTAATCTTCATTTCTGGTTTTGTTACTGTTTTACTTAGAGAATAAGAAGATGTAAATTTTCTTTTCTTTTTTTCTTTTTTCTGTTTGGTTTTTTGTTTATGGTATTAGTATATCAGAGAGAAGAAGAAGCACTCGTGTACGCGTAAAAGAACAAAGATTCGCTGTAAGAAAAACCCTCCGTACGCGCTGGTTTTACTGCGCGTTCCAAACACGCTCCGGATAAATGAATGGTCAGTGTCCCAGAGGATGAAATTGAAAGGAAGAAAGGGAAGAATTGTGGGGTTTTTTTTTTTTTGGTAAAAGAATGAGTATTAAATATTTTTCCTTTCCAGTTGGTTAGGTTTATTATTAACGAATCAGAAACTGACACTCATTTTTCCTTGGACATATTTCCCCTCCAGTGTGTTGTCCATGTTTCCCATTCACAGTAGCCAAAATGTCCTAACTCTTACTATTATATTATCTCTCTTTAATTATATCTTTGCTTCCATTTTCTTCTTTTCCATCTACATACATACCACCAAAAGAAACAATGGGTATAGACTATAGAAAAATTGTTTTGCTTCTCATGTTTTATAAGAGTATATTTTCTTTTCATAATTGAATCTATAATAATTGAAATTAAGAGTCAAACACTCGTATAATACTAAGTAAAGTGATACCATCAACCTCCGATGTTGATAAGGCTTAAATTGAAGGGAGTAATTTTCTTCAACTCATTTTTCATTGACTTTTCAATATAGTGACAAGTATTCACAAAATTGAGTCAACATGTAAATGGAGAATATGAACATTCATGATCAATAGAGACTTCTCGTGGCAAGTCTCGATTTCAAATTCTATAATAGATGAGGAGGAATTAGGATAGAGAAGGATTACCCTTGCTCTGTAGTCTATATTTAATATCATGTGTGTTCATAAGTAACTGAACAAAATCAACCCAAATCCGAAATAATTACCAATTATAATTATTATATGCATATATGTATATTCTAACAATCAAATGAACAAACTATACACTAGTTTTTTCCTAAAAAACTATATATATTTATATATAATAAATACTTGTCTAAAATATAATTGTACTGTCCATAATTTGTGAGGTATGCAAAAATAACGAAATCCTAATGATATATATGATATATGGGCAATTTTGTATTGGTCAATCAATGATCTTAAATGTAACCTATAATTATTTAAGCGTGTTTGACACAAATGATGGATAGGATGAGCTGATATATATTGGTGTAGGGAAATATATTGTGTTATTCATCATCATTCTTGTACCACCCAACATATATATAAACCCTTAATATATATATTTATAAATGTATGTATTAATTAATTTGATACATTTCTTGGCCTTTCTCAAAATAAATTAGGATATGGAAATTGAAGAGATATTTGTTTGATGAGTGCGTGAGAGTAAGATTTAGTGAGATGATCCAGCACTATCTATGCATAAGTAATTAACACACATGCGTGTAGTTTATTAATTATAATAATAATGTATATAATTTTTGTTAAAGTTCCGAAAACGTCCTTAACTACAAACTCAAATAATAAAAAAACCGAGTATGTAAAGACCGAAATACCATATGAATAAGGAAGCTAATCAAGGAGCTGATGTTTTTGACAAGGAGGGTGTTGACCGAAGTTCACCAATAGATTTTTACATGAGATTGTCTTTAATTTTATGTGATCATGTCTATCTGTATGGTTTTGATGGCTGTTTTTGTGATGTTGTGACTGTTGTGTTCTGTTTTCTTGCATATTACCGTGCCTTTTTATCAATAAATCACCTTTATCTTTGCCTTTAAAAAAAAATGAATAGTTGTCAAAATGGTTGTTGGGTGAGAAAAATTGTTTTTTCGGTAAACTCAAGTCCACTTGTTAGTGTTTTTTATAGATCATTTATAGATATATCATATATATAGTATTATAGTAGCTATGATTCAGACTTTAAAATTTCAAAGACATGCATATATGATCAGATGCATATTGTTGTATATATATTAATTTAAAGTCTGATGAAACTGAAGAAAACTTTACATGAATGATGAATGAATTACATATATTTGTCATCTCACATCTTGTTTTTTTCCTTTACCATAAATAGCTACATACATATTGGACCAGTATATATAAACCCAATCTCATCATCACCTTTATATATATCTAGCTATAGAGAGCTATACCCACAAGAGTAAAAGAGTTGATCAGAGAGATTGAAATATATTGGAATATTGCAATTTGCATGATATATATGCCACCACCATTAATACAGCTAGCTAGCAAGGCTAGCAAGATAAAGGAAACATTTGAGTGGTACACTTCTTTTCTTTTTCGTTCTACTATTATTATAGCTAGGTTTTTAATTAAACCTTTAATTTGTAAGAAGGAAGCAACACTTTATTTTATTTTATTTTTTTCATCTTTTGACAAGTGGGTAAAGTATGGAGAAAAGTGGAGATTTCATTAATCTTGGGGTACTTCTTCAAAAGTAATGAACCCCATTACTTATCAGATTTCGCAATGGTTAAAACTTAATTAACACTGATTTCTGGGGAGACAGTAAAAAGGTATATATACATACTTCTCAAAACTGTATATATAAGATTTTATATGAAACTTTTTCATGAAAAGTCTGAAACCAGGGTTTAGGTTTAATCATAACGATCTCTTTAATTAAACAGTTGTTATTAATTAATTTATATATAATATTGGTGTCACTCAACTGACTGTTTATTCTCTAATGCTTTCTAATCATGGAATATTTAAATAAAAGCTTTGACTAAAAAAAAGATAGACTTCAGATTTGGTTCATGATCACCATCTCTAGTTTAGCTTCTTTCTGTCCCTGACCCTGATCCATTTAAATAATTAAATCGCCATAAACATATATTTATGTCGTCCTTTGTCATGTTCTTTCATGGATGTTAATCTTTATAATTATAATTAATTAAGGTGAGAAACCAGTAAAAAAGTAGCTAGAGTGAAAGTAAATTAAGTTCTTCTGCAAAATTCTGAATATTTGAACAAGGCAAATGAACCTCAAAATTTTCATTTCCAGGTAGAAATTAAGAGAACTTCCCTTCCCCAGAAGTAGTAAAGCTCTCATTTCTCTCAAATTTGGTGACAACTGACAATTGAAGCTTTTCGTTGACAGCAGACAAATACGAGCCATAACTTTAGAGTTTAGACAATCCCAAAAGATTTTTTTGTAATAAAGCTAAGAATTCAGCTCGACCAATCTGAGCTCTAACCCAGATTCTAGCTTGGTTTAGTCAGTGTTCTCAAATTAATTGAATATTATTATTAATGCAGGGTTGTTTTTGATTAATCACTAAGCACATGCATGATATACCAAATTAGTTAAGACAATTTTTTTTTTTTGATATAAGAATCATTTTCATTTCTTGAAGAAATTGGGATTACAAACGCACAGGAATATACTTGTACACCGCTACATGATTAGCTATATTACCGAAACACTAAGCTATGAACCAACAAAACCTCTTCCCTATCTAATTACAATTTAAATAAATCTCTATACTCAAACATAAACTACCTACCTAACAAATAAACAAACAAATTACAAACAAACTCACATTCCGTGAGAGTTGAAGCCAAGACCACATGGTCTGGGTAGGCTGGAACTAAGAGTCCAGTACTCTACCATCAGGCCATCATGCCTGATGACAATTAAGACAGATTAGTGGAACTAATTAGAAACATATATACACTAAATTAAGTTAAAACAGAACACTGATCACATACATAAACAAAACAAACAATCAAACAAAAAAGGGAAATATAGTAAACATATATGGAACAATATACATTAACCCAATTAGAATGTATATGTAGGAATCCAATGCTTTTGACTAATGAAACTGCTGATTAGAAGTAACCCCATTTTAAAAAGCTAAAATAAGTTTGTCTTTTATTAAACTTTTGTAGCTTTTAGACGAATTAAACTAAAGGACAACTAATCAAAAAGTAGTTAGTAAGATTTAAGAATGTTTCTAATTATTACAAATTTCATTCATTACTCTCAAGCTAATGAAAAAGACCAAAATCCATGTCACTTTCGATGGTCTCTACCAATTGCATAGGGAAAAAGTAGCAAATAAGCCAAGTCCAAGGTGGGTGGTAAAAAAAAAAATGGTTCTTATAAAAGAAGAGAAATTGTCATCAACCGCGTTTAACTCACGCGCCACTTCCCAAAATTGTTGAAAATTCCAAAGTGAATTAATGAAAAACCTAAATTAGGTTGAAACCAAGTGTCCAAGAGAATTGAGCGAGTAAGTTGTAAAAGAGTTAAATTGACTTTTGAGAAGTGTTAAAAAGGAAATTTTAAAGGGAAAAATTTTTAAAAAAAAAAAAAAGACTTCAAAGTACGTGAACATTATGGGGGTTGTGAACCCATTGAGAGTGACCATTGATTTTTATACCTACACATGACATCCCTATCTCCCACTTAATAAAAACCTTTTTCAATTTGCATCCATCATCATCATCATGTATATATATGCATGCATGCACATGGCTGTATGTATGATATATGATGATAATGTCACATACATGCATACACACATCTGTAGCATCATTATAAGATAGCATGCACGGGGATGATGCATATATATATATATATACATGCATGCATGGATGGATGCATTATGAATGAGTAGGTCAGAAGATGATGGAGACAAAAGCTCCAGTGTGAGCTGACATGGACCCCCACGGGGCCCACCTCACCTCCTCCACCAGATACTTCTGCTCTTTGTTGAGTGATGATAATGACTTGTTTGATTGTTTCTATTTGTAAAATCAGAAAAATTATGTCCCCAACCCAAAGATCCTAATCCTCCTTAATTACGTGAAAATTATAGTCCTCTTCCTTTCTTTTTCTCCTTTACTTCAACCTTATTCTCCAAATTCATGCTATTTCTACTAGCTAGTGGTAATTTTTTTTTTGGTAAGATAGTGATAACTTTTCACTATTAGTTTGTTTAAATATTAGTATCATTCTTCATCTTGCAATAGATTAGTATTTAATTTCATTCTTTATTTTTTATTTTAGAGTAACAATTTTTTTAAAAGAAAAGTTTATTAGCATCCAGCAAAAAATGGAGAGAGGAACAAACATAACACATCCGGCTCTGATGAAGCAAGATGAATATGAACAAAAACAAAAAGAAGAAAAGTGAAAAAAAAAACACAGCCAAAGAAAAAATTACCAACTCGCCACTACTACTGCATAGTACTAAAAATCGACAGTTATGCGACGTAACGGTTCACATAGCGGGCGATACATAACTATTTGTAAGTGACCATGATGTTATTTTTCTGAGATATTACGCGTTTCGGAATTCACATGTTGTTGCATGCTGTGAACGTTTCATAACGGCCGAGACAGTAGTTAAAACGCGTCGCAGCATGCGACACAATATTTTTCGGCTGCGACACAACTGTGACACCCTCTTTCATTTAATTATTATTTACCTTCCTCCATTCTTATTATAACAAAAGATATTGATTATAATTGTGTTATAATGCTATGTTACTTATGGAAACAAATAAAATTCATAAAAGTTCATACCAAGGTTAAAATGAATGAATATATATTGTCAACGTATATAAATATATTAGTTATGAAAATAGTGTGATTTAAAAAAAAATCACGATTGCGTCACCCGTGAAACATTACCTAATGTTCGCAACACCCGCAACCGCGATTTAAAACTATATATGCTACTACTACTACTGAAAAGCAAATAAATCACTAGCTAGTTTGTCGTGAAAAAAAGTTGTTCTTTTGTGAAATTTTTTTGTAACAAACGCTTACATCGTTGCGCTAGATATTAAACAACGAAAGCATATACAACCACCAAAAGTCTTTGTTAATAGCAACTCTAAATTGACTTCTCGCAACGACATTGTCATTGCCAAAAGCCTATTTTGTAGTAGTGCAAAAGGTAGGTCCTAAATTAAATTATCATTGGCATATATAGACATTTGAGTAGTAGTTCAACTGGTAGGTGTATTTGTATCTGTATCTGGAGCATAAAGTCTTGGGTTCAAGTTCCACTACA
Organism: Corchorus capsularis; assembly: GCA_001974805.1. Taxonomy (NCBI): domain Eukaryota; kingdom Viridiplantae; phylum Streptophyta; class Magnoliopsida; order Malvales; family Malvaceae; genus Corchorus; species Corchorus capsularis. Next base: position 18,020 of record AWWV01013447.1, on the reverse strand, counting down.
CAACACGTAAAATGCATGTGAGTTAAATTTTGTCCCACTAATTATGTGAACTTTATGCCTCTTTGTGTGAGTTTAGTTAATTTGTTATTTAGTAGATGTATATATTGATTTCTCATTGGATTAATAAAGCTAAAAAAATATCATTGAGATAGTGATTTAGAAAATTTATGAGTTGTTAATTTGACATATTAGTGGTTAATTCCATCTAATAACTTTCGAGTTAGTACAAATCTTTAGTACTGCTTCTGAGTTAGTAAGGGTCCATTTGGTATTGTTTTTGTTTTCTGTTTTTTGTTGTCAATTTTATGTTTTTGGAAACAGAACAGTGAAAACATGTTTAATAGACTGTTTCTGTTTTCAAAAAAATTTTAGAAACAGAATCAGTGTTTTGGAAAAAAGTGGAAGCAAGAATTTTGTATTTTCATGTTTTTCCAAAACACTTTCAAAACACAGAAACACATTGATTAACAGTAAGAGAAATACTTTTTTCACCAATTTTTTTGACTTTTTTATTTTAAAACATGCAACAAATTAAGTGTATATATTCAAACATGTTTTTTTTTTTAAAAAAAATTGACAACATAACAAAAATAAAACGTAAACGAAACAAAAACAATAACAAAAAACAGAAAAATGAAAACGACGTCAAACAACCTCTAACTTTTCCGTTCTTTTTTTAAATTAAAAAAAAAAATTTTCTTTTTATTCCAATATAAGTGTCACTTTCCCTTTTAATTAAGTTGGTTACATAATGCATCTTTCATATCTGGCAAAGAAAAAATTCATCTTTGATATGGCCATATTCAACATCCATAATCAAAGTTTTAGGCGGTTTTCCCGCCCTTTACTGAATATTGTAATGGTTTCATACTTTCATTGAACTTCTTTTCCTTTCTTTGCAGCTTTTCTTTGTTTCTCCTTTTTATAATAGCAGTACTACTACTTTTTTTCCTCTTTCCATTTATGTCCTCTACTAACGCACGTGCTTAACTGACTTAGTGCTGAGATAAATACACGTGTGAATCACAGTATGAGTAATATCTTTCTTAATTGAATTGATTACTTTTTTTTTTTGGGGTGAATATAATTGATTACTAATTTACTATTGGCTTTTTAGTACTTATAGTTTTTTTTAAGAGTGTTTGGTAGTAATAATTTACTATAGTTTTTGAAAGAAGGTAACTATTTATAGTTAGTAGTAAGTACCAATGTTCTCTACATATACTATTAATTTTATAAATGTTAGTATAAAGAGATTTAAATAAAAAAAAAGGAGTACTAGAAAACAATATTTAAGTATATTTTGGAATTATATGTCCAATATGAAATGATTTTTTTTTTAAAAAAACTTATCCCAATATGAATATTTTCTTGTCTAGCTTAATTTTTAATACATTGTTAATTTTATCAACAACCTTTCTCGATCTCTTTTTTTTTTTGAATATTATCAACAATAACCTTTCAAAACATGTACATATATATAGTTTTTGCTTCTACATATATATATAATACATATATATTGCATTAATATATAGTATTTATAAAGTTATATTTCTATATAATATTTATATTTGTATATGAGATATATATATATATATATAGTACTTAATACTACTAAATTTTGCTTTAATGGTTTGATATTTTTTGAACTAGTGTAGATATATACAATTAATTATTTTTGGTGGAAGATATATATATATACACAAAATGAAGACACAAAAGGAATGCACTAAAATAAAATTAAATCGAATTTATAATGTATAAATGAGTTGAACATAGGCCTGACAATTCGTATTTTGTGTCGTGTTTACATAGGATATAAACACATATTAGGTCTGACACGAACACGACACGATTAATAATCGTGTCATGAAATCCAAACACGAACACGAGACCTGTTTATAAACGTGTACACGGAACACGACACAACATGACACGATTAAGCCATGTAATAGGTCTTGACACGACACGACACATTTGACACGATACAATTTTTCAAATATTTCAATTAACTAAACTATATATATAATTATATATATATAATTAAGGTGAAGAGAATTAATAAAAAAAAAAGAATTAATCCAGAATCTCTTTGTTAATTAAGAAGAATGGTGGGATAGTCATAAATAGTGTGAAAATTCCAAAGCAAAGAAAGGGGGTCACCAACTTGCAGGTAAGATGGTGAGGGAAAAAGGTAGTAACAGACAACGAGAAAGAGAACCCCCTTGTCTCCCTCTCTCTTTAAGCTCCTCAGATATGCATTACTTATATCTGATCTCATCATATCCACAATAAGTATATATTATCTCTCTCTTGTTGTTGTTGAAGTGATGGATCAACACTCCCAACTGAAATCAGCAAAAAACATGCATGAAAAACCATTTCAATTTCAACTGTTCAATATTCCCAAACTTTCTTTCCCCTTTGATTTGTTGTTTCTGCATGTTTCTGCAAACGGGGGACCTTTGTCTTTATCTTCTTGGTGTGTTCCATATATATATATATATATATATATATATATATATTTGCTGATGAGATATACGTCAAAAACACGAAAAGAAAAAATGAATAATATCATGGCATCCAAAATTTAGTACTATCTGCAATTTAATCAGTGGAGAGACAGATGATCATCATGAAGAGAAAGGTGATCATTATCATGAGTAGAATGGTGCGCATTAACGTTATTACAAGTTTGTATATATGTGAGTGTGTTATCTGCATCCAACTGGGATATGGAAACTGAGAGTTTGATATCTTCCAAGTCCTCTGCTTGTGTTTTGGCTATTATAAATTTTTACATCTTTTTCTAGCTCACACACACACACACACGTTTGAAAACATTGATGGGCATGCATGCAATTCCTGTACATCTACATATGTATCCTTAGCTAGGCACATATAGTTTTATATACCTATAACATATATATGTCTGTATTAATTGGTAGTATTTGGTAATACATATATCAACTCATGAAACCATGCATTTGCAATAAAATGATCTGATCTATATATATAGAGAAACTAGCCCCAATGTCATACATGGTCAAAAAGAGGGTTTTGTAAGTTTCCAATATCAATTATTATAAAACCCCACAATGGTACGTAGGAAGCTTTTTATTAATTATTGCTAACATATACTAGTATTTTAAGGAAACCGACGTACGTCATTGGAATAATTTATGGACTTCCATATTTCACTAATTGTCTAATTCCATATACTAGTGTAAGGATGAATTATGGGTGGGATGAAATGAAATTTTATGTATAACTAAACTAAGTACAGTGCAGTCTTCGCCAGCAAAAGTATAGAGTGTCGGCAGCACGAAAATTTTAAATTAACTTGTCCCAATATTGCGTTCCATAATTTGTGTTTGTAAATGGTAAAGAAGATGAAGACGACAAAATGGATAGTTTAGAGATGTAGTAATAAAGTGTGACAAATATTTTGGTTTTAGTTTTCTGCAAAACGAGGTCTACCTGTTGGGTGTTATCGCGGCTGTCCGGTTTAGTCCCACGACTATCATCTCTTCTACTAATACTAGTATATTTTTTTCCCCTCATTGGAACTTGGAAAAGTTTTTCAAATAAACTTAGTATACACTACTTAGATTCATTGGAATTAGGGTTCATCCTCTTTTCTCATGTTCTTTTTGATGTTTTCGATCCTAGCTATTGGATAAATTAATTTAATTAGCATTCTATATAGTGTGATGGCCGTAATTTTTCTTTTTTCGGGTTGCTTTTGTCTTGTTTTTAGTTTGGTTGAAAACCATGAGTTCTTTCACCCAAAAAAAAATGAGTTCTTTAAAGAACATAACAAAAAATGCATTTGCTAGTAGGATTACAACTTGTTATGCTCCCAACCCGAGAAAAGATTAATCTTATATATACTACCAAGATTTGGGATACCCACGTACTTGATAAACGCAATATATCATGGGTTTCATTCATGATAACTTGCATATTGCACAAGTTTAATTAACTTTGTAGAGAAAGGGAAAAAAAAGTTACTGTGACACTATATTAAATACTACTATAATAATGAGTTTTTTTTTTTTACAGTTATAGCCTTTAAATTAATTTCCTTGTGAGATAATTAATGTGCATTGATTTTAAGGTTTTTTCGTGAAAAACTATACCAAAATGTCTATAAGTACGTACCACCAAGAATTTACTCCCAATCAATATATATGGCATGAAATTTGGGGTCGGAATTAGTTGCCGAGAGTGATGAAGAGAGCTAAGCCAAAGGAATAGTACTAAGAGGAGAGAGGTGTGGTACACTTTTAAGGGTGACATGTATTTCATAGGGAATAGATTGAAATATTTAAAACTTAATAAATTCAGAAAATGGATATGTGTCAACTCTGCAACCCGCTTATGGAGTCCAAAATTTACCCCGCTGATGTATCAAATAATTACCATAGATATATATATATAGGGAAAAGCTATAAGTACTCCTGATCTGCACTCAAGAATAATACTTGCACTTTTTTACCTTAAATTTGCATATCTCCAAACAACTAAACAATATATTCTTGTATCCAAACACCTAAATATCTCTTATATTTGTACAAAGTACTATTCTTGAATACACATTATGAGTACTTGTAGCCTCTCCCATATATATATATATATGTGTGTGTGTGTGTTAATAATAGAGAATCATTGGTTCTTAACCTTGAGAATTAAACCATCGACTCTGAGTGACTTTTCGCCCATGGAGGAAACATAGAATTTTCAAATAATAGGATAAGACGCTTTATAGTGAGCACACAGCCAATCCCAATTCCCCTATTGATTGGAGCATCTAGAATGTTGCGATAAGGATAAAGGCAGAGAAGTACACCGTGACAATCAAGTTGAACTCTTTGATGGCATGCCTTAGGGTCTCCTCCACTTTTGTATGAAATCAAAGAGCAGGATGCGATCGATGCTGGACGAAATGAATGCTGGCATGGCTGTAGCCAGTTTGATCTAGCACTAGCCCTTCCATCCCGTTACAGTGAACAGGTCAAATCTTCCTGAAGAGTCCACAAGATCATGTATAGGGAAGACAAGAGGGTTGCTGTAAAGCTGGGAAAAAATCGGCTCGATAGAATATCTTTTACAAATTTTTTTTTGTTTCAGCCATGGGTAATTGTTTTTCTGGAATCTTGAGGCTGAGGCTCATTCTATCTTTTCAACAAGGCTGCCTCAAAAACCCCTAGAAATTTGATTCGGTGATTGTAAGAAAAACGAAATTATATATACTGAATTAAAATTTTAATCAACTAATTTTTTGTTTTTATTTCAAAACAAATTTCTCCTTTTAAATACTTATCAAGTTGTTAAAGTTTGAAATTACTTATTCGTGAAAATTCTACCAAAAGATCACGCAACTGATATTGATCTTTAATTGATTTGCAAGTTTAATTTGCAACAAATCTGAAATGTCAAAAACTGAGAGGCAATAGTCATCTTTGGTGCACTTTTTTTTTTACATTCAAGCCATAAAAACTATATATAGTACCCAACCTCCTAATAGTAGGTAATATGAAATGACTTTTTTACCTTTTGATGAATGATGAAAGTCTGAAAGACGTGCGTATATGAAATGAATAAAGTAGGTTTAAAAATGACATTTTCATATGACTTCATATATTTTCTTAATTGTGGCCAACTAGGATATCTAATGATATATTATCCTTATGAGGGATTTTGTCAAATTGTGAAGAATAGGAGTTGTTCCATGAAAATTTCAAGGATTTACAAACTGGATTGCTAAATACCGCCCCATTTTTGCTATTTACCGCCCCATTTTTGCTATTCACCGTCCCATTTTTGACGTTTTTTTACGCTTTTGCCCTTTGTTTCATTTTCTAATCTTGAAACTATCACGAACGTATAATAGCGTTAACATGTTGTATTTTGATGACGAGTTAAGAAAAATGAATGATAACATGCCGTATTTTGATGACGATTTCAAAAAAATGCAATTTTTGACGAATTTTAGGACTGATGACCCGTGCCGCCCCAAGAGGGCGGCTTACCATGGGCAGGCCGCCCCACTAGGGCGGCTTCACCATTGGGCAGGCCGCGCCGGTGGGGCGGCTTGGCTATTTTTTTTAAAAAAATAATTATTATTTTTAGAAAAAAAAATTGCTCTAGCCGCCCCTTGAGGGTGGCCTGCCTTGGCGAAGCCGCCCCGATGGGGCGGCCTGCCCATGGTGAAGCCGCCCCAGTGGGGAGGCTCTGCCGTGGCTGAGCCGTCCTAGTGGGGAGACTCAGTGTAAAAGTGTAAAAAGGGTAAAAGTTAAAGGGCAAAAGTGTAAAAAGTGGGACGATATTTAGCAAAACTAGGGCGATATTTAGCAACCCCCATTTACAAATAATACACGCTTTGTGCCCCTTTTTAAGTTTTAAGATGGTTGAAGCAAATCTGGCTGATTTTAGGCCCAAGTAAAAACTCGTTCTTTCAAAATACCCAAAGCCCATCATTGATTTCTTTTGTTCGTTAAAAGGCCAGTCCATTCAAAAGGCCCTTTTTGAAGTTAGTTATCGAACATTTCGCCAACAAACACTCCAGTTGTTTTCGATCTTTCATGTTACATAAACATCTTTGAAAAATTGAGAACCAAAGGAAACCCTGTTAAAATCCTAGAAGCTGGAAAAACGGAAATGTCTCTTCCTTCCTGAAGCTTTGTTCTTCTAGTAGACTAGAAAGAAGACTGATTTCCACACAAGAAGAAACCAGTTACTGTTTTTTTAACTGGTAAGCTTCCCATTCCTTCATTTCTCTGTTTTCGTTTCCTTTTTCATTTTGTGATTTTATGAAAAGATTAAGGCTTGGTGGAATGGGTCTTAGATTTTAGGTTTTTGGTACTATTGGGTTCCTGCTGGAGATTTATGTTGTTGTTTAATTGGTTTGATTAACTTTTGCCGTTGAGAAAATAGTCGTATATGATAAGGGGAATGATGGGTATGAAGTTTTTGGGCAATGCAATATTGGTATATAGAAATTATAGTACCTATAGTTCTAGCTATGGAGTTGTTCAAAAGGCTAAGAGTGGAAATTGGTACAAGGGCCAAAACCCCAAAGTCAGTAAACCTAGAATTAGATGGACTGATGAACAAGAAAATGTGTTGGAATATGTTCGTGGTGGCTTTTCTGTTTTTATTACTGGCTCTGCAGGGACTGGGAAAACAATTTTGCTTCAGCATATAATCAAAACATTGCAGAAGACTTATGGCAAGTCTGGGGTTTTTGTTACTGCATCTACTGGGATTGCGGCTTGTGCTATTCATGGACAGACACTTCACTCTTTTGCTGGTATTGGAAATGGTGTTGGTGATAGGCAAATGTTGTTAGATCAGGTTTCAAATAATAAGGGGGCTAAGAGAAGGTGGAATAAGGCAGATGTATTGGTTGTTGATGAAATTAGCATGGTTGACGCGGATTTGTTTGACACACTTGAATATATAGCAAAAGAAGTTAGGGAATCAGATGAGGTGTGGGGTGGAATTCAGCTTATTGTGAGTGGGGACTTTTTTCAGTTACCTCCCGTTTCAAATGAATATAGTAAACGTAAAGAATTTGCCTTTGAGGCTGATTGTTGGGATGCAAGCTTTGATAGACAAGTTGAGCTTACCAAGATTTTTCGGCAATCAGATGAAAGGTTGATTAAATTACTTCAGAGTATTAGGAGAGGCAACATTGATCCTGAAGACTTGCAGTTGCTCAAACAAGCATGCTCTGCCTCTGAGCCTGATCCTTCAGTGGTACGGCTCTATCCAAGGATTGCTGATGTGAACAATGTAAATGAGGAGAGAATGAATGCCTTATCTGAGAAAAAGGTAATCTATGAGGCATTTGATGGAGGTGTAAAACCTTGGAAGCTTACTTTTGTTGGGCTAGCTCAGGAAAAACTTGTACTGTGCAAAGGCGCAAGGGTAATGTTGATTAGAAATTTGAATGTTTGGCGCCGACTTGTTAATGGTGCCACTGGTACAGTCACTGGATTTACTAAGGCTGACAATCGCATAAGCATAAACATAAACCCTGAAAATCTTCTACCAATTGTCAAATTTGATTCAGGCCCAGAAATGGTTATTGACCCAGAAGAGTGGTACGTAACGGAAGGATCTAAAATTGTTGCTTGGAGAAAGCAAATGCCTCTTATTTTGGCATGGGCGATCAGCATTCACAAGTGTCAGGGAATGAGTCTTGACCAAATTCATACTGATCTCTCAAGAGCTTTTGGGTGTGGTATGGTTTATGTTGCAATTTCCCGTGTGACAAGCTTAGACGGCCTTCATTTATCTGGTTTCTGTCCCTTAAAGGTTAAGGCTTCCCCCAAGGTTCTGGAGTTTTACAGACGTTTTGCACAAGAGTAAGAAAAGGAGGTTGTGAACGCTGTTGTTGCCAACAAGAACGAACATAGCAGCAATAACTTGCTTTCAGTTTCAGATAGAACAGAAACTGAAAAAGCAAAAAGCTTTTCTTACTATTCTCGCATGCTTAAAGAGTTCATATCATCACACCTATCACGTTTGGCAGCGAAATGAACTTGCTACCTCCTTTGATAGGTTAAGCCATGGCTTCTCTGCTACTCTTGAGACAGCTTGCCAATGAGATTTGAATGCAATTATCTCTTGGGAAAAGGCTGGAAAGTTTCTCTTCGAGTTTTAAAAGGACTTTGTTGTGTAGGGTGACATCTAAGAACTCTTATATGGTAGTGGTAATGATATTTTATTATTTGGTTGTAGTAACTTGCCATTGATATGAGACATCTTTCATGTTCATATATTTTCTTTTATTTGCAGATTGTGGTAAATTTAGCCAACTTTAGAAGTTTACAAGGATGACATTGAGATCAATCTGGTTCCTAAGTTTTCTTTCTGAGTTCATATAAGTTTCTTTCTAAAATTTCTTTTTGAGTTCCTTTGGGCCTCTTTTTCTGTGCAGATAAATCAGATTAAGGGGCAAGGATTTAATTCAGTCGATGATCATCTGATAAATTCACATTGCTAATTAATGGGTAGAAAAGACGTAAGGCAGAAAGTTTCTGATTCATATAGCTTTGATTACAAAATCAAAGATAGTCGAAACAAAATTTTAGATATATACTACAATCGAAATCAACAAAAAATGAGATTATAAGTAAGATTATCATTGAATTTGGTTTGTAATGATCATAAGTAAGATTTAAAACTAACAAAACCCCATAAAAGAATATACATTACATTTAAGAGGGGAAAAAACAATCATTGAGAAATCACAATAAATTTCACAAATGCTATCAAAACTTAATTTAATTCTGATTTCATGCTTACTGCTATCAATTTCTGAGAAATTCTCAACCATACGATTCACTTTAAATTCTCATCTCCATTCCAGCAAGAAACAGAAAATATAATCACCTTAATTAAACCCAATTGATCTAATAACAGCAAATCAGCACCAGAACCGAAAGTATTTGTATTTAATAAAATAGATCTGTCACTGTAAGATGTTTTAGTAGCCTACCTCTTGTCAGCAAGCAGGACAGGGTTAAAGAGAAGTTCCTTCATCAGGCAACACAAGTTAAGTTGTTTATATGACTAATTAGACAAATATATACAAAATTACTGAATTAGACCTTGCAACAAATGGAAGACCATAATTATGAACATATTGGCCTTACTTTTGGTCTCACTCTAAAGGGACCATTTCCACTTGCATGATATATATAAGTTTACTTTACTGCTGCCATGTTCAAAGTTCAAACCAAACCAAGTGAAATTTTACAGAAATAAGGGGTTTTGAATTATTAACTTACAAGTTCTGAAATGGTAATTTTTATCCATTATTATTGATGCTTCCCCCCAAAATGCTGACTTTAGTCCATATTCTGTTTTTGATGGTTTTAATTAAGAAGCAAGAAGAAAGCAGAGAAAAATCAAATGTTAAGGGGTCGTTTGATATCGTTTTCGTTTTTCTGTTTTTTTTTGTTTTTGTTTTGTTTTCATTTTATTTTTGTTGCGCTGTCAATTTTTTAAAACAAAAACATGTTTGGATATACAATTTGGTTGTATGTTTTTAAATAGGGGGTTGCTAAATATCGCCCTATAGTTTTGCTACCGTCCCATTTTTTACACTTTTGCCCTTTACCCTTTGCAATTTTTACATTTTTACACTGAGTCTCCCCACTAGGACGGCTCAACGACGGCGGAGCCTCCCCACTAGGGAGGCTCAACCACGGCGGAGCCTCCCCACTGGGGCGGCTTCACCACGGCTTCACCATGGGCAGGCCGCCCCCTAGACCAAATTTTTTTTTTTTTAAATAATAATTATTTAAAAAAAAAAAAAATAGCCGAGTCGCCCCACCGGGGCGGCCTGGCTTGGCTAAGCCGCCCTCTTGGGACGGCACGGGTCATCAGTCCTAATTTTCGTCAAAAATTGCATTTTTCTGAAATCGTCATCAAAAGACGGCACGTTATCGTTCATTTTTCTTAAATCGTCATCAAAATACAACACGTTAACGCTATTCTACGTTCGTGATAGTTTCAAGATTAGAAAATGAAGCAAAGGGCAAAAGCGTAAAAAAGCGTAAAAAATGGGGCGGTGAATAGCAAAAATGGGGCGGTATTTAGCAATCCAGTTTTAAATAAAAAAGTAAAAGAAAAAAATGGTTAAAAAACATGTGAGTTACTGTTCATCATTCTGCTTCTATGTTTTGAAAGTGTTTTGGAAAAACATGAAAATACAAAATTCTTCCTTCCACTTTTTTTCAAAACAAAAACAGGAAATTGACAACAGAAAACAGGAAACAAAAACGATACTAAACGAGCTTTCCCCACCTGCCCTGGCCCTCCACCAAGACTTGCCCATCAACTAACTGGGCAATTAAATTTGCCCCATCAGTAGTCTCTATAATACTACAAAATATTCTCAAAACTATATATGGCCAACCCAATCATGTTATTGAAGCTAGGGAAGTACAGACCAAGACCAAGTATTGATTAACAAGGATTGAGCATAACGTAACAAGATTTCAAGAAAAAGTAACTAAAAAAATATATCTCGATCGAATCCATAAGTTGAAGCAAAAATTATGTAGTTTCTTATGTAGTTTCTTTTACTCTATTTGTTTTGGAGTCATCTTATGGAAAGTGCTTTCAAGATTCCATGTGGAGATGAAATTTTAGGATGACTAAAGGTGCTTTCATGATCTGAATATTATATCTTTATCATACTTATTTGCTCAGTTGTTGAAGTGATTCTCAGTTGTTCCTTTTTGTTTTATAAATGTTATCAGATGCTGGTAATTGTGTTATATTGATTGAAAATCTATCTTTTTGTACTCTTTGGACTTCCTTCTAGGTTAGTTTATCTTTGATTGTGATTTTAGTCTTAATACTTTGGGTGACAATAGATGTTGAGGAATGAGGATGATGAAAACAATGAAACAGTCATGGAAAAGACAAGGTTGCTTTTAGCACTATATATTTCTTTGGAATTCATTGACATTTGTCTAAATTTTATACTGCTTCTGATTCCTGCAGCTGGCTGAATTGGAACTAAAGGAGTTTCTAGCGTCTGATGAGAGCGAAAGTGATGATGATGAGAATGAAGATGCCACAGAGGATCAATCTGATAAGAAAAATAAAAAAAGAGATAAATACCTTGCCTTACCCCAGTCTGGTGATGGTTCCGATGAAGATGGTGAGGACAATGACCAGGATATGGAAGTTACTTTCAATACTGGCCTGGAGGATATAAGTAAGCGCATTTTGGAGAAGAAAAATAGGGAAGCAGAAACCGTATTGGAGGCCCAACTCAGGAAAAGACGGGAGAAAAAGAAGGCAAAGAAAAATAAATCAAAGTATTCATCTGAGGATGAGACTGATATAGAAAATACCGAAGAACCTGACGACTTTTTTGTTGAAGAGCCTTCTGTTAAGAGGAGTAAGAAGGAAAAAAAGCAACATGAAGAAGATAAGGAGAAGGAAGCTGAAGCAAGCAGAGCAGAACTTGAGCTTTTACTCACTGACGACAAGGGAGCTGACACTGGTGTTAAGGGATACAATTTGAAGCCTAAAAAGGCTAAAGGCAAAAAGGGAAAAGAAGTTATAGATGAGGAAAAGATACCAACTGTTGATGAAGATCCACGATTTTCTGCTCTCTTTACCAAACAAAACAATGGGCTTGAACATTTCTATTAAAGCAGAAGAAACCAAAAGAATCTATTACATGTGTCTACTAATAGAAGTTTCTAGAGGTTGTCTTATGCTCCATAAAGCACTAAGATAAAAGCTCAACTAAATTATAAGTCTGATGAAATTGGCAAAAAAGATTTAAGATTGCCAGCTGAAAGCCTTGAACTAAACTTGGTAGCTGAAGCTGACCAAAGTTGGATGGAATAATATTGCTTGAACTAAACAATCTTCTGGGGTTTCTTTTCATCGAAATATATCAATATCCGATGTGACAAGAATTGAAATGAGGGAAGATAATGTTTGGTCTTGCTTTGTTGTGCTTATCACATTTTGGTTTTTTGGTTAGTTTTCTTTCTTCATATCTTATTCCTTTCTTTCTTAAAGAAGTTTATATAGATTGTTCTACCATTTTACATTCTCTCTTTTGCTTTAAAATGAAATATATAAAACCTTCCAACTCTCTCTCAAGGAACTGAACTAAAAGACTTTGAATGTTGAAGGGTTATTTGAGTTTTATTACCAAGTGGTGCCGTGATTTGTTCAAAAGCCTAATGATATCTCTTTACTTTACTGTGTTTTCCAATGTTTCTGTCCCAACAGCATCCATGACTATGATTATGGGTTATTATGGATCTGTGACTTTACAAATGGGTCCTAATTGCTCACGCCTAATACAAACTAACACTCTCTTTGTTCAGTCTATTAAGGTAAAATATTGCTGCATATGTCTGCTCTTTTTTTTTTTTGCTGTTTTCATTACTGTGGACTAATCTTGATAAGTTTTTGAAAAGGTTGAAGAAATGGATGAGCAGAAACCTGGATTAATGCTATTTTCATTACTGTTTTATGATATAAGTTTACTTTACTGCTGCCATGTGTCAAACCAAACCAAACCAAGTGAAATTTTACAGAAACAAGGGGCATTGAATTATTAACTTACATGTTCTGAAATGGTAATTTGTATCCATTAATTATTGATGCTTCCCCCAAAATGCTGACTTTAGTCCATATTCTGTTTCTGATGGTTTTAATTAAGAAGCAAGAAAAAAGCAGAGAAAAATCAAATGTTAAACTCCCCTCTGCCCTGGCCCTCCACCAAGACTTCCCCATCAACTAATTAGGCAATTAAATTTGCCCCATCAGTAGTCTCTATAATACTACAAAATATTCTCAAAACTATATATGGCCAACCCAATCATGTTATTGAAGCTAGGGAAGTACAGACCAAGACCAAGTATTGATTAATAAGGATTTCAGGAAAAGTAAAACAATATATCTCCATAACTTGAAGCAAAAATATGTAAAAACAAATTCCAAATTGATTCTCATTTATCAAAAAAAAAAAAAACTCCAAGCTAAAACAAATAGCACTAGTCTGTACAAGAAGAAAAAGAAATAAAAATATGGTATTCTTGTTTATTGTTAAGTAGTTGCTATTGATATACTAGTATTAATTTTAGTTTGATATCTATCTATAGAACAAAAAACTATGTACTTAGTAGATAATGCAGGCGGGAGGTTCTTCCTGGACAAGTTTGTAAGGGTAAGGGTAAGGGTAAGGCGGCAACTGATCAAACTCAGAGTGAGGATAATATGGGGGCATTTGAGGAGGAGGGTATTGGTTGTAGTTGTGGTAAACTCTGGGATAATAAGGGCAATTTGGCATCATATTCATAACTTGTTCATCTTTCTTTTTAGTTTCCTCTTTCTTCTTTTTAGTTTCATCATATTCACAACATTTGGATGGCGTATCTTCTGAAGTCATCCCTGAATGCCTTCCTGAAATTCCAATAATACATCAAACTCTATAGACAAAAGAAGAATCAAGAACAATAAAATCCCAAAATAGATTTGACACAAAGACACTGAAGATAAAGCACCAAAACATTTATAAGGAAACAAAGAAAACTAAATCAGAAATGATAAAACAACCCACACTTTGTCCTCATCAGTGAAAACTTCCTCCCCAGGTGTTTTCATCTTCAATGCACAAAATTGACCAAAAATTTCACATTTCTATACTTGTCCCAAAATAAACAATAGCCACCTCTTCAGCTTCCACTACTTTGTTATTATTATGCAATAAAAGCGAAAAGCAACCATTGTGTTCCATTTGGAAACAATAGCAAACAAAATTATATAACTTTTAAACATTTTTTGATATAACTTTTAAACAAAATTATTGCGAAAAAAAAAGAAGCTAAACTACCCATCAGAGTTAAACTATCCAACCAATTTGTAAACATTTGATATAACATTTAAATCATAATAACAACAAAATAAAGTGAAAATCGTTGAATGCAGAAAGGGGTTAACTTCGCTAAATTTCTATGAATTCTCATGTCCAAAACCGAATTTTTTTAAAAAAAAATCCCCAATTTCAATTTTTTAAAGTTTGATTTTTAATTAACACGAAAAAGTGAAGCTAACTTGGGTGAATTGGGTTGGGTGGCCCATCTGTTGTGGGCTAAATCTGCAAGAATGGGTGGGCGAGTGAAGGGGAAAGGCCCAATAATTTACCAATTTACCATTACATGATGAATTTTCTGATTTATATATATATTTTTATTATTTTCTGGAGATAAAAAGACAACAAAAGAAGAAACAAAGAGTTGGTAATGGTATAATAAACTTTTGAACAGAGTAATCTTAATACATACATATAATATCATCATATCATAAGAATGACTAAAAACTGAATTGAACTAACAAAAATTGCCTAAAAACTGAATTGAAGTAACAAAAATTGCGTTTTTACTTTGTATTCATGATTTAATCAGGGAGACATTCAAGAATTTGGGTTTCGTCGGAATCGGTCAACACTGTGCATAGATTTTCCAAGAACTCATCATCATCATCAAGAGAAGCAAAATCATCATTAATAGAAAAAGCCCCACTTGCAGTTGCATCTTCAAGACGGGGTTTCTTTGGAATTGGGCCTTGTTCATGATCATCATCACCGCAAGAATCAGCTTTAGGCTTGTGGGTGTCGGAAGCAACAAGAGCGCTGTTGTTGATGTTGATGTTGTTGGGTGGTTTTTTTCCAGAATTGGGTTTATATTCAACTTTGCATATGGCTCCAAAATTCAAACCCTCATCCTTGGGTAAAGTATACTCATGCATAAACCACAGATCATCATGATCCTTGTCTCCATCATCGAAACCCAAACCCAAACCCTCCTTTGGATCATACAAGTAATACCTGCCATGCCCTAACAATTTCCCCGCGCAATCTTTTATATCTTTTAAGGTTTTTTCCTTCCAAGACCCACACCTTGCAGTTCGTTCTATGTTTTCCTTGGTCTTCGTCTTCCTCTTCTTCTTCTGGGTAGCGATAGACATACTGATCTCCTTATTTTCATTCTTCAATTTCTTCAAAGGGGTGTAAATCCAGAAGCAGTCAACGGCTCTCTTATCAAACAGATTCCATGGCTCTGAAGTGTAAAGATCACAACAGGTGATCGGTGACCGCAGAAATCCTGTTTCGATGGCGGGTCGGACAAAGTATTTCAGGATTTCTTGCTCTGTGGGTTTAAACCGAAACCCTGGAGGAAGACTACCCTCGCCAATATCAACGAAATAACGCAACATGTTTAAAGATCAAGAAACAACAGAACAGAACAGAAGAGAAACAAAGAAACAGAGCTTTTTGTTTTGCAAAATCAGGGAAAAAACAAACAGAGAGAGCTTGAGAACTGACAAGTAATGTTGCGTTTGGGTCGTTGAAGGGGTTTTTATAATGGGTTGCTCTCCATAGTGCCGTTGGGATTAGGCGCCTAGAACTAGCTGTTGGGATATGGCGCTAAGAAAACGGGAACAACTGTGTTTTTTTTTCCCTCTCCTAATTAATGCTAGCTAGCTTAATTTGAATTTTGAATTCTGGTTTGCAGCCCATAAAAGCATTCCATCTGTTTTTCTTTTTTTAAACCACTACTATATATTGAAAATTGGCGGGAAAAAGATGTTTGCAACAATTAGTAATAATTTTACAATCAACGTAAATAAGCCTAATTTTACAATTCTCACTAGCAATCTTATCTTCCTGACCAAATTCTATAATTTTGGACTGTCTGTCAGCAGGGTTAAAGAGAAGTTCCTTCATCATGCAACACAAGTTAAGTTGTTTCAACTGTGTTTTTTTTTCCCTCTCCTAATTAATGCTAGCTAGCTTAATTTGAATTTTGAATTCTGGTTTGCAGCCCATAAAAGCATTCCATCTGTTTTTCTTTTTTTAAACCACTACTATATATTGAAAATTGGCGGGAAAAAGATGTTTGCAACAATTAGTAATAATTTTACAATCAACGTAAATAAGCCTAATTTTACAATTCTCACTAGCAATCTTATCTTCCTGACCAAATTCTATAATTTTGGACTGTCTGTCAGCAGGGTTAAAGAGAAGTTCCTTCATCATGCAACACAAGTTAAGTTGTTTCAATTATATTCTCATGCATCTTCGAAATTTTGTTTCTGATGGTTTTAATTAAGAAGCAAGAAAGCAGAGAAAAATCAAATGTTAAACTCCCCCCCTCCCCCCCGGCCCGGGCCCTCCACCAAGTACCAACACTTCCCCATCAACTAACTAGGCAATTAAATTAAATTTGCCCCATCAGTAGTCTCTATAATACTACAAAATATTCTCAAAATTATATATGGCCCAACCCAATCATGTTATTGAAGCTAGGGAAGTACAGACCAAGACCAAGTATTGATTAAGAAGGATCAAGCATAAAGTAACAAGATTTCAGGAAAAAATAAATAAAACAATATATCTCGATCGAATCCATAACTTGAAGCAAAAATTATGTAAAAACAAAATTCTTAAACAAAATTCCAAATTGATTCTCATTTCTCACCAAAACTCCAACCTAAAACAAATACTCCTACTTACTAGTCTGTACAAGAAGAAAAACTAAAGGATTGGTATACTATAGTATTAATTTGACTTTGATATCTATCTATAGAATAGAACAAAAAAAAAAAAAAAAACTAGTTAGCAGATAATGTAGGCGGGAGGTTCTTCCTGGACAACTTTGTAAGGGTAAGGGTAAGGGTAAGGGTAAGGGTAAGGGTAAGGCGGCAACTCAAACTCAGAGTGAGGATAATATGAGGAGGGCATTTGAGGAGGAGGGTATTGGTTGTGGTTGTGGTTGTGGTAAAGCATGGGATAATTATAAGGGTAATTAATTGGTATCATATTCATAACTTGTTCATCTTTCTTCTTCTTGCTTTCCTCTTTCTTCTTTTTAGTTTCCTCTTTCTCTTTTGCCTCTTTTGCCTCTTTTGCTGCTGCTCCAACTGAAACTATCTCTGTGTAACACACCTTCCTTAGTTTCTTCACTGCCACAACTGGATCAATGTCCCCTGTCACTGTCAGTTTATTCTCCTTAATGTCCAAAGCAATCGAATCAACCCCTGCAAATATGTCAACCAAGTTTCATTTAGTTTTAGTTAATTTATTTGTAAAACTTAATTTCAAGATCTGGGTTCTTGATTGAAACATCTTTCTTTGTTACCCAATTAATTTAACTTAACAGAGTCAAAACAAGAAAGAAACTAGAGACATATATATATATATGAATACCTGAAAGGCCACCAGCTGTCTTCATGGTTTTCTGTCTGCATCTTGTATCGTCCAAATCCAACTTCAACACAACTACTGTCTGCCATGCCAACCAAAAACAATACAATTAATTAATTAAACTGAAAAAACCTTAATTAGAAGCAATTTTCATTTAAAACCAGTTTTTTATTATGCTTCAACTAAAACTAGTTTAAAGTTTAAACAAGAGACAGACATAGTGATGGAAATCAAACCTTCATGATTTCAAGCTTTG